>CM040240.1:179760795-179966274 GCA_022545495.1 Chrysanthemum lavandulifolium
ACATAAATTATCTTAAATTTTGAATATTTATGTTGGGACATACCAAAAGAATGTTTTAACAAATTATGTTCATTTTCTTTATGTTAATGTTTTGTTGAGAAACTTGAAGCAAACAGAAATCAATCTCTCCAAGAACAGAAACAAGTAGCAACTTAACTTCAAAAAACCTATATCTATATGAAGAAAAAATTGCATTAGAATGATTAAGATGGGCGCAATGGTAGAAAAAGATGAAGAATTTGAGAGATGAGACAAGGACAACAAAAGAAGACTCTTTTCAATAAAAATTGGCATATTTAAGCTGTATGTTGTATAGATAGAGACTAGTAAAACATATGAATCAGGTGTTTGGTTCTGATTTTGCTTAAAAATAAGTACTTAAAAAAAAATACTTTTGAAACCAGTGTTTGGATTTGCTTATTTTGTAAAAAAACTCAATATATATTTAAAAGTAATAATTTTAATGGACTTTTAATCAAGTTCATTTTAAAATAGTTCCAAAAAAGTTCATTTAAAAGTTTTACATTAAATACGAGAGTAAAAGACATTTTAATTTAATATCAAAAACTAAAACGAAATAAGCAACTTTTAACCTGCCTATGAAAACAGTTTTGTGTCTAGATAGAAAAAAAAGTACTTTTCTGCTTAAAAACAGATAAGCTGAAAAGGATAAATAATAAGCAAATACCAAACAGCCTCAAAAGTGAAAAAAAAAAAAAAACAACAACAACGGACGTGTTCTGCGACTACAACCAGCAACACATGAGATGGTTATACAGGGCATTCCTACCAAAGACGACACTTATTCAGAGCTATTAGCAAAAACTCACATCTGAGTCTTGTCCTTTGACAAAAATTGTTTGCTAAAGATACATTATATGCAGTCTTTTCATTGTATTGTCTTTTCAGTTTCTTTTAAAACTTAAATCTATGTTAGATTCCTCAGCATTGCAATAGGATTTGAACAAGGGATGTTGTCCTCTGCATTCAGCATTAGATAGTTGGAAACAAGCTACTACTAAAGTAAAAAGCTTTAGTGTGGGTGAAGTCAAACTACAGAGGCATAAAATGCAATATACAATGCTCTTATATTGGGCTACAAAATGACAATAAAAAGTTACAAGGTTTATGGTATTCAAGCACTAGATGGACTTTTACGTTACATTCTTTTCAGTAGAACTTCAGTAATCGTAAGGACACCTCAACCTTTCTTCACAGGCCTTTGAACATATGACTTATTAGGGTCTTCCGTCTTCAGCTTTGGTGGACGAAGTTCACCTTTCTTCACCTACACGCATCACAAAGAACCCATCCAGCATATGTCAGTCCTTTTTACAATAACCATGTAGTAGAAATGGCCAATGGGTGGGTCATGTACTGTGTCCAAACTCATTCAGGTCAGAACATGTCACTTTTTTGTACAGGAAAAAAAGTTCGGTTATAGTTGACCTATCGGCCTTTATTTGTTCCTATTTTCACAAGTTATATTGATAACCAATGTATAAAATATGATTTTAGAGATTACACATCAGGTCACTTTTGATCCATTTGGCTAGTTTATTTTGAACTAACATTTTAAGTTTACCCGTTTGACCCTTTGGATATTACATATAACCTAAATTTACCCACTATTCAAATGAATGGATCAAAATGCCACTATAATAAAAAATAAAAAAAAGGCGGAAGAAAAGACATATTGGAGAATTATGTTACCTTCTTTCCCCCTTTCATGAAGTCCCTCCAGCTGGAAACCTGATTAAGATGATAAGAAGATAAGAAGTCAGAGGGATCAGCAAGGCAATACAGCATAATAAGACACAAAATTAACACTGTATTCATCAACAATAATGATTTTTATATTATATATATTAACATTCTCAGGTCTAGTGCTGGCATGTATGATTTGGGGAAACAAGATATTGGTCACATCATTCAGTCAAAATGTACGTTTATTTTGGTAGTATTCTGATGTGCACATCTTAGCAAGAAAAGTACAGTCAAGAATTTAGTAGCACAAATTTGTTAAACTTATAAAATTCAACCAGTCTTGGTTTTGTTGTGGTTAACTGGTCACAATATGATTATTCAACTGAACTAGAATAAACCAAAAACCAAAATATTTTTTAATACTAAAAGCAGAAAAATATTCAAATAGGTTGTGTGCTTGTTGTTAAAAAACACTCGCATCTAAACTTTGCATTCAAGTAGCAAAATAGGACAAA
Source organism: Chrysanthemum lavandulifolium (assembly GCA_022545495.1). NCBI lineage: Eukaryota > Viridiplantae > Streptophyta > Magnoliopsida > Asterales > Asteraceae > Chrysanthemum > Chrysanthemum lavandulifolium. Next base: position 179,763,018 of record CM040240.1, read on the forward strand.
AAGCAGTATTAAAATATAATACAAACCCTATTTTCTCTGGTTCCTTCCCACTGTTCCTCGTGTTCCCGCTTTCGTTTCCACATCTCTTTAGTTTCTGCCTCATCCTTCTTCAATCTACCTTCCTCCTCAGAAATCTATACAAAATTTAGTGGACAAGTTATTAACATTAGCTATATTAACAATTACAAGGTGTTTACTTTAAAGTAACAGATAGTAGATAAAACTATAAGTAAGTGGGTTATTTTAAGACATACTCTCATCTGCATTTTCCTCCTTCGCCATTCTTGGTCAGTTAGTATTTCCCGAACCTTCAATTTTAGCTGTTGTTGATAAGCCTCGGACTTTTCATACTCTTGCTCATATTTTCCCTGCAAGGAACATCGAACAAAAAAGATATCATAATCTGCCTACTTTTCAAGCCTAAACGACCAACCATTATCTCGGATACCAATATGACAAACACAATAACAAATATACAATCAAGAAAGGAAAAATAACAAAAAATGAACTAGAAAGAACAGATGCTTTAGAACCCTTAACAAATCCAATTGGGTGCTCTGTGGCTATTGTTCTTCGAGGGTGTTTACCTCGTGTGGCTTTAACTGTTACCCTCAAGTTTTTTTGACCACAGATGCAAGGGAATACAAAAATGGGTAACTTGGTAAACTATATAAGAAATGGGGGAGACATTAGCACTTTAAACTCTATATTAGACTAAATCTTACAGACATGAGAGTATAAACAAGAGAAGACAAATTCTTATGCATAATAACTTGGTCTAACAAACGCATCAAATATAAAAACACAACCCATATCATAAACAGTTTAGAACATTTAAATCTCACTTTCCACATATCACGAACTCGAAACCCCACATCTGTATCCATGCACATACTCAAAGCTAGGCAACATAATGATTAAACTCTGATACTCAATAGAATGCATTACTGAGTATGCATATAGGGGTTCTAAATATTTCAGTTCTAGAAACATTTCTTAATTAATACAACAGCAACTTAGAAGATCTCAATGTAAGCGACTGAAGAGGACATGATTAATTAGTGCATAGACACAAACTTTTATTTTATAGTTGATGTTATTAACTTGTTAATGTCACTCTGTAAGTGCCTGAAGATAGGGATCCATGTTATCACATTCCTAAAAGTTAAAATTACAGAGCTTATCAGCTTATGCCTAATATCGAGCTTCAAAAAGTTTTCTAGAAAAGTTCAAGATGTTATGCTACAAATTCTTAAGGATTGCGATTAAAATAAAGAGGATTTGAAACTCAGAAATATACCAACTTCCTGCTAGTAAAAAAAGGTTGGAAATTCTAATATAAAAGAAAAAAGCACCTTCATGCATCAAAGTGTCAAAACACTGTTTCTTTCTAAAATTAACATGTAATTTTATGATACTAACACTAGAAGTATGCTTTAATTACCTCATCAACTAGTGACTTCAGCTTAGATGCAGTGTCTTTCTTTAGCTGCTTTTTCTCTTTGCCCAAGTTCTTCTGCAAATGAGTCAAGTAGATTAAGATTATCACACCAAATGAACAAAATAATATGATACAAGTAATTATAAAGTCTGAAACTCTGAATATCAGTATGACACAAAAAATAATCATTGCATTCTAGCATTTTGAATCCAATTACAAATGAAGTCATTATATATTTCAGGTCAGCGTTGTTCTACATTCTATTAGGTCACATGACATGTATTCACCTTCATTTTCCTGACACTAACGTGTAGCAATTATGATCTTAAACGACACACACACACTGATCTGCTGCATTCAACCATATTATAAGACATGAATATTTCCTTATCCTGACAAGCGTGCAGTGGCGGAACTTGGCCATTTATTTTGGGGGGGCCGAATTTATTTTGGGGGCCAATCGGAGATTTATTTATAACCTCAACTAAATTACCCCTAAAACCTACAATATTTACATTAGGTGTCGTAAATTTTGGGGGGGCCGGGACCCTCCCCTGCCCTCATAAAGGTCCGCCCCTGCAAGCGTGGCAATTAGGATCCAATAGCATCATTATGTTGGATGTATACATACATACATATGAGCCCATTGCCACAATAATATTCTGAGCACAGGAACATATAGAACATACAATCCCAAAGAAATCATGACGTTAATTGTTGAAATGTCTCTCTGTTTTGTTCTTAAAATTCTGAATGATTTATACATATTCAACTTGGGGGTTTTAGAGTTTAAAAGTATATAAGGCTTAAACGGCACTGGTGATATTAGTCGCAGGATTACTACTATTTCGATTAGTTTCTATTCGTTACGTCCATCTAGTTCCTATTTAACAAGAGAGACTAACGGATCTCGGCTATTGCATAATCTTAGAGCTCCAGGTTACCTATAAAAATTAAAATTGGTTGTTCAACCAACAACAGTCAAACTTATAGGGTGTGTTTAGTTGGAGAACAAATTCTTTTGTTTTCTATCTCTAGTTTTGTAAAATTTTTGAAGGGAAATTTATCTTCACAAAACACTTAAAAATATAGAAAACACGTTTAGTTGGTGTTTGTATTTTCTATTTGGAAGAAGGGAGGGAAGGTTGTGGGTTACAAAGAAAAACAAGGAAAACAACTAAAATTTGTTTTGTAATTTTTCTTGTTAAGTTAGAAAATAGGGGAGTTTGTGTTTTGCAAAACATTTTGTTGGAAAACGTTGATTTGAACGCGATCTCTATTTTCCTTGTTTTTCACAAAACATTTTGTAGAAAACAAGGGTATTTTCCTCTAACTAAACGCACCCATAGCATCTCTAACACTCCTTGTGTGTACATACTTGAAATCTTATTCTATGCAATGGAACTCTTTAGTCCTAATGGTAGCAAACAAATCATGACAGATCTGAAAACTTGTAGGCATAACACATGTCAGACCATATAGCAGATATGATATATCATCAAGACATTAAGGTTTGGGCACATGACCAGAAATAATACATGACTACTACAGTAGAAGCAGAACGTAGCTTTAGTACAAACCTCTTGCTGCATTGATTTGGTTTACAAGATACTCTCTTTCTTGGGGATCCAGTAATAGTTGTTGGGCTTTCGCAAGTGCTGCACAAAACGAAAGTGAACTGTTGTTATTGTAGCGTAAGATGTGTTAGTAAACAATTGTAAATGCATTTTCTGGGCAAAGAAGCATAAAAGATATCAGATAGGCCAATTGTAGAAGTTACTACAGCACTCTAGATACAGCTTACATTATATACCCCCCATCACAAGTTTTTAGCTTTTGGTTTGGCCCGACTATTAAAAAGTTTAAATAGCCATTTGTATTACTCAATTCTTCATTCGTAGTTGCATCCATTCATAAGTTTAAAATGCGTAAGTGCTTTTTAAAATGTAGATGACACAAGACACAAGATTAATGCAGAGTGGGATCACTATCACCATAATGATTAAAAAAACATAAATGCTAAAAACAAATGTAAGGTCGTATCAAATTTAACTCCAACCCAAAAGAGCATATAAGTATTAAATCATGTGTATAGTACCTAACCAGCAATTTTAATAAGCTTTTATTACATGTATGATACCAAACGAAAAATCCTTGAAGTAGTTCGACTTTATTAAACACCTTTGACCCATTGAGTGAGACAGGAAAACATACGTGCTATCACTAACCCAACAAATGTTTCGTGCAAAAGATTTAATAAGAAACGGAAGGTATCAATGTTTAACAAAACGCTATACGTACCACCAAAAGCTTCTTTTGCCTGGGGATGCTTGCATTTGTCAGGATGGACCAGCAACGACAACTGTGTATCACCATTACGTATATTAGATGTGTCATACGTAGCCTATTTATGAATCACCAAACACCATATCGAGAATCTTAATCAACATACACACTTTAAGAACAAAGGTATCACCTTGCGATATTGCTTTTTCACTTCTTCTGGAGTTGAATCGAATGGTAGATTAAGATACTCGAATGCATTTAGCTTGAAGCATGAAAGAATCCTGTGATAATAGTTATTCCAAGACCCATCTATTAGATAATGACATAATATCTCAGATTGTATGACACATAAGGTAATAACCAGTGAAAAGACATGGTTCGTAGTGCAAGTCAGGCATATCTGATGCAGGATGCGGCAGAAAATGTAAGAGTGGCATGACGAGCAAAGAACGGTCATTGGAAACTTAGATAATGGCTAACCTTTTAAGAGTTTTTCTATGAAAGTCGAACTCACAAACATAATCAAATGACAATTCGTGATAACTATCAAGATAAAGGATTACATTGATAAATAATACTTTAAAATTCAAAACCTAATAGAACAAATAAATAAATAAATAAAAGAAAAAAGAGAGAGAGCTACACGACCATCATAACTACTATAAGTGACAGATAGAGCTCATAGTTACTCTAGTCCAACAAACAATAATAAGCATCCTAAATGCTTACAAAGATAATACTCATCCTAAAAATTCTCAAATTCTAAAACTAAAGTACTTGTTAAAGATTCCTTTAAAGCCCTTACCTTCTCATATAAATAAAAGTAATCATTTAGAGTTGTAACTGTATCCAAACAATACAGTATCAAAATGTTAAATTTCCCTTGTTTGCGCAATTTATTAAACTATCTCTAACATATATGAAGCGCACCTATGTAAGCTTAATTCCTGCCTGCAAATTGACAAACCATCTCGCTCCGCTTAATGATTTTTAAAACGCATCTAAATACCTAGAGTTTTTCCTCAGTTAGCCCATAAACATAATCACTTTCAGTTGCATCAACAAAAAAAATCTTCTAAATTGTGAACTGTGTCGAAGTATATTTCCGTTTAGAATGCCGTTTGAAATTGAGTACATTTCTTAGAGAGATCATAACAGTTTACTGATAGGTTTTTCAAAAATGACCGATGAATTGCTTATCTGTTACTTTCTACGAGTAACAGAAGATGTTAACGCTGCTAGACAAAGGTAAAAGGGATTAACTCGTAAAGATTTAGAAATTGGGAATTGCTGGAACATTAATAGGTTCCATTCATAGTCCTCATATAACACTCACTTTCGAAAGCTCAAGACCGTAATTATCTAATACATAAAAAACCTACTACCTGTATTGTAATCAAATACACAACCTATATGTTATCCATCATTTAATCTTACCTGAGAAGCCAAAAAAATAAAAAAAAAAAAAAAAAGATTCACATGTATATTTATTAGCATGTGATAACCTAGTTACTATTTAGCAAACATATACAGTTTGATATATAAAACCAAATTAATCATTGGAAAATATACCTGGTGACTTCGTTATCGCGTTCAACCTCGCTAACTTCAGCATAGAATGATTTGAGAAGCAAATCGTCATCGATTGATGATGATGACGTATTGGCTTCTCCCATCGCCCCCTTTTTTTCTTGTGTTATATTTGGGTTTCCGGTGATTTTTGGGTCGAATGATTAACAGTTTGTTGATGTGGGTTGTGTTTCTTAATTTTGGAACTGAAAGGTGAATACTCAGGAGCCTTTTATCGTGTTAGAGGGGCGCGACTGATCATATTTTGTGTTAAAAAAGAGTTTACGAGTTATAAACTAAAAATAATAAAAGTTATAAGATTTAGGGATTAAATATAATGTTTTGAAATCCGTGTGGTTTAACTGGTTGAACCGCTCTGGTCGAAAAATGAGTCGATTTAAACCGAGTCAACCCGACTGGTTGGGTCAGAACGGGTCAATTTAAACCGGGTCAACCCACCGGGTTTGAAACGTCCCAGGTTAACCCGGTTTTCCATATGTATTAAAAGTTACCGGTCATCTCTGGTTCGTTTTGGGATGGCTTTTTATTGGTTAGCCAACAATAACCACACCGGTTCCGGTTGAACCCGTTAATCCGGTTCGATTTTCAAAACTATACGCACAATCAACTTAGCTTTTATGAAGATTTGTGTGTTTTATTAATTTGTATAATGTGTATAATAATAATATAATTTTCATTTGAGGGTGTTTTAAAAATAACATTAATTAGTGTGTTTAATTATTTTATATTTTGGATTATGTTGTAGCTTGTTTAAATTGTGCATTGTGAAAATTTTATTTTACTTTTTAGTAAGGGGTGTTTTAATTGATTGTTTTTAATTTGGTAGATATGCATTTAATTGGTTGTACAATGTGAATAAATTATTGTACTTTTAAGTAATGAAGTGTTTTAATAAAATTATTAATTATACCATATATTTATCTCAATTTTGACTTTCAACGCTTCACTTTTCAAGGTTTGACCGTTTTTCTTTTATATGTAGTATAAATTTGTTTCACTATTTTATATGTAGTATAAATTTGTTTCACTATTTTTTTTATAAAGTTCTATCAATACAATTTACCATGTATCATGTGCAAGTTAGCGTAGAGGGTATGTTGACGTTTTTCCCTCGTCACATCATCAAAAAACACTTTCTTTATTTTTTCCATCAACTTTCTCTCAACCACTGCAACACCTTCTCTCTTTCCTCATAATTTTTTCTATTTTTTATCATTTAAAAATGCTTCTTATACACACACAACCACCACAACAACCAATAATATAAGCTCTATCTCCTCCTTTATCTTTATCTTTATTTTATTTCGTCACTCAAGTCCCGCATGGAATCGTTATTGAGATTTTGCCGAATGAGAGGTGTGGTCTTCATGCAGGGAAAGCATTAAATGAGTGGTCTCGTGGGGTTCCTTTTGTCCCACACCCTCTACCCTTATGCAAGCACTTTTCTTTCATTAAATATATTTTACTACATCATTGATGCATAACTAATATATGTAGAAGATTGATTATCATAACACACTTGTATCTTGTGATTTGGCGAATATTTAGAGAGAGAAAGAAGGGAGTTCAAGTCTAGAGAGAGAAAGTGAAATAGAATGTTTACTTGCAAATGAATCTCCAACTCTTTCCCATAGTGGAAAGGGCTTATGTAGTGGTTAAAAACGCTTCCTCACGTGTAACACCCCAAAATACCGAACGGAAGATTGTGTCACCTGGTGCTACTTAATACAAAGTACAAGTTATAGAAAACGGCCTCTAGATGAGACATTTTGAAAGTTACCATTCGATTAATGAAATCAGAGTTACAAACAATGAGGTTCCAAGACATAAATATTTACAAAATGTTTCAAATGGTAAATGATAAAAGCGTAAGTCTTCAAAACATGTCGTGCGACTCTATGCTTCAAACTCTAGCTATCGCCTTATGACCTGAGATAAACATGCTAAAAAGTGTCAACACAAAAGTTGAGTGAGTTCATAGGTTTGTAAGCAAAACAATTGATTACAAGATTTCCATGTTTAACATGTCGTGGGTTACGTTGTTATACACCCAAAATGTTGAAAACAATTATTATTGCACATAAATACAATAAAAATATAGATATAGTATTTTAATTGCTCTAAGTTCACAGCACGAAGCCTTAAGTTTTCTAGTTTCGTTGCTATCCATTTGACATACCGGTCAGTGGAAACCACCAGGAATAGTTTCTGGTAGATGTCCACTCAGGACACCCATAGTTACTCAAATGATTATGCATCCGTTTGACATACCAGTCAAGTGGGGAAACCACCCGAATGGGGAAGTTCAATCTCAATAGATCTATTCACAACATTTACGCTTGGTTCCTAACTTAGGAAATTTGAGAATGTTTCGTACATCTCAGTTGTATGTAAAATAATCGTGAATCTGAGTTATATGTTTCAGTAAACAAATCGAGTGTTCCATTAATTGAGTAAAATGTTTCATATAAACGTACAGGTTTGTAAATAATTGCGATGGTAGTAATAGTTGAGCATGTATCTCCCCCAAAATAGTTCAAAATAAGTAAAAGATGGGTTATGACTCACGGTAATCAGTAAAAGTTTAGAGTACTTATGAAAGTAAATGAAAATAGTTGAGCATGTATCTCCCCCAAAAGTAATTCAAAAGGTATAAAAGCAGGGATATGAAACTCACCGTGAATTAATGATATCAAAACATATAACTGAATTGATGAATAAGCCGGGAAGTCTCTACGCGTAACCTAGAATATAATGTCATGTCTTAGGTTTGGAATAACGATGTGAAAGTATAAACAAGCCTATCGTCTATATATTGATCATGATGTAGTACTTGGTAGTTTCGTGTATGTTTATTTATGAAAAGGTTTTTGTTTGTATATCTCGTACACCGCTCGGCCATCATAATCCAGAGGTCATGCAGTAAACATTCGAGGAGCCAGGACACTTTAATTCGTCAATCCACAACTCGTCGACGGTTTTACTCTAATGAACCCCTCACATGAAGTTCCCTAGTGTTGTAGTATTTGACATGAAATAAAAACATGTGTTTTGCTCGTTTGATCATTTGACATATAAGTTAAGTGGTTACAAAATATGTTTGGTCATAATCCGCAACTGAGTTTTAAATGTCTAGTAAGTGTGTAAAGTTTCATGGTTTATTGAGGGAGTAGATCCAAATTGTATTGTATATGATTTGGTTTGTCAAGGCTAAGGCCTTTGGTTTATGGTCTCGGCTATCATGGCCTTGGGACCTCAGCCTTGGCCTTATCCGCGTCTGTGGTCTTGGTCTAAGGCCTTTAGGCCATATGGTTTCACCTTAGTTGTGACAAAGTGTATAGCCATTTGGCTATACATAGGATGTTAAGATTTTTAAATAAATTAGTCTTCGTATGCCATTTTAGACCGAGTTTTCTAAGCAATAGATGAAAAATGTCGTTCCAGAAAACTTTTGTGTTTTAACTTTTTGATGAAACGGACCAGAAATGCCTAAAAAATTTACTCAGATTCGTTAACAGCAAGCTTTTGGCAGTTTTTAGTTTTTCGGTTTCATTAACTTCCTTTTATCGTAACTTTTGACTCGTGTACTCGTTTCGAGTGATTCAAATTGCTACGTTTTCATTTTAACCTTGTATAAAACAATATGTAAAGTACCAAATCTAGATGTGGTCGGTTTTGTGGAATTTTGTACATAAGTTCATTAGTTTACTAGTTTGTAACATACAAAGGTTTTAGCTTGTTTTTAGGACTTAATGCATCATGAATCAATATAAAGAGTATATATAGCATATAATGATTATGAAAACAAGGAATAATAACATGCTTAAGTCTTACAACTTTTGGCCTTAATGAAAAGGGAAATCATGAACTAGGACAAGATCTAAACCTTTCAATCGAAAACCCTAGCTTCCAAACCTTCAACACAACTATTGCCAACCTTTGCTACCCTTGCTATAATCCTTGTAAAATCCTTGTAATTTCAGCTCTAATCACCTTGTATAGTTCTTAATCTAACCATGGAATCATCAAAGTAACACTAGATTTATGTAGATAATAACTAGGCCTTCATCTTCTATGTATAACTTGGAACTTGGAAATCAAATGAAGAGTGTTTGGTGTTTGTGATGTTATGAACGACCAAGAGAGGGGAGGAGGGTATTTATAGGGCCTTGAGGAGGTTAGTTACACTAAGGTATGGTCTAGAATGAACCACATGATGCATATTTGGTTGATTTTTAGCCTTAAGATTTTCTATGGCTCCTAATGGAACACATGATGCTCTAATTGTTCCATGGATCTCACCAAGCCACCAAGGCCACCATATACACGTTCATAATAATGTGGGAGGGACTAGGTGGATGAATCTTGGCCTTATATAAGTTACGGAGTGAGTCCTGGTCCCCTTAATCGCTAACTATAAGTATTTAAGTCACGAAACTTAAAACCGGGTATCCTAAAAATATGAAACTTATATATATGTTAAAAATTATAAGTATACTCTATATTAGTATATTAAATTTGTGATAAGTTTTATCAGGTTGTAATCGTCGTAAAACCTAAACCGTAGGCTTAAAACGCGCGTAAACGCAAAACCGAAAAATGTAAAAATCTAAAACTTGCGAAAATGTCCTAAGATGTGAAAAACATGTATTTTTCTTGTTTTTAATGTTGTATGGACATATCGGGATGCCTAAATGTCGTTTAAACCTTAAAGTAAATCTCAGACACGGTTTCGTGAAATTTGCAAAAATGACTCGACGAGTGTCAAATTCTTGGGTTATCACTAAAATAGGTTAACTTACAAGAATGTGAAATAAAAATTTTGTAATTGAATAGTAAAATTGAATAGTAACCCGAAAATGCGAATTGTTATAGTACCTACCCCTTATGGGAACTTCGTCCCGAAGTTTTGTGGATGTTAACTACTTACGGTGTGTATAATCTAAGTGATTACGTCAAAGCTTATGTATTTGGGTTTCTTATCCATCTAGGTACGTTATTGTGACTATCGTGACTATTGTTCGCTCTAAAGACGTACTCTCTTATGGCTAGGTTTGATGAGGCAAACTTTCCCAAACTCGAGCATAACCCTCAAAAGATCTTTAGGTAACCGATTTTACTTAATCCCACAACTCATCAAACAAGAACTGCTATGAGATTAGGCTAAATCGGTTTGAGTAACAACTTAACTCTAGCTTGATCTTCGCAACTCATCAAACAAGAACTGTTACTTAGATCAAGCTTGGACACAAGTGGTTTGAAGGAGATCTTTTGAAAATTTGGCTCGATTATGGAATTACTTACACATATGAGACTACTACTCCGTTCATTGCATGATTCTTCCTGAATTTGACATAGGTGATCAGGCTATACATAATTTAGGAGTAACAATGCAATGCTCGGACTAATCGACTCGTATGATGTTTGGTGTTTCGGTCAATTCATAGAAATCTCCCTTAGGTGCTAAAATTACGAAAAAGTTTAAAGTGTGCAAGGCGATAGGGAGGAAGGTCTCAATGTATATAGTAGTTATAGTCTAGGCTCTAAATGCAATCTAGTTCTCTATAACCAAGGCTCTGATACCAACTTGTAACACCCCCAAAATACCACAGCGGAAGATTGTGTCACTTGGGTGCTACTTCATAATACAAAGTACAAGTTATAGAAAACGACCTCTAAATGAGACGTTTTGAAAAGTTACAATTCGATTAATGAAATCAAAGTTACAAACGATGAGGTTCCAAAGTATAATACATAAATGTTTACAAAATGTTTCGAATTGTAAATGATAAAAGCGTAAGTTTTCAAAATATGTCGTGCGACTCTATGCTTCAAACTCTAGCTATCGCCTTATGACCTGAGATAAACATGCTTAAAAGTCAACACAAAGGTTGAGTGAGTTCATAGGTTTGTAAGCAAAGAAATTAATTACAAGATTTCCATGTTTTATATGTCGTGGGTTACATTGTTATACACCCAAAAATCGCTTCTCACTATTTATAAGTCGAAACAAATTTATTCAGAATTTCTTGGAGCAAAAGGTAGCATGGTTGGTGAACCCAAGGTGGCCATAAGATCGGGACTGTCTCTTTCCACTTATCTCAAATAAGCTACAAACAGACACCCTAAGTTCTGTTTGAATCGCAACCAGCCCACAGTCACATTTTTTTTCATTTGAGCTTTGCAAGTGTTGTTAATCGCTTATAAGTTATATTCTAGCATAATAGTTTGATTTTAGCTTAAATATTGCTTATTAGGACCTTATTTTTCTTGCCCATGTAGTGCTTATTTGTAAACTTTAGGAGTTCAAGTTTAGTCATAATCTTAGGATTTCCTTAGAATAGCTTTAAGCCAATCTACTCTTTTCTTTTAGTGATTTTCCTTTTGTATCTAGCTTAATCTCACCCAGTGTGTATTACCAACCGCTTTACCTTCCTTTCATACTTGAAACTGCTAAGGGTGTTTGGTGATTGCTTTAAAGGAGTGTTTGCTTGTTTGTTTAAAAGTGCTTTGTTTATCGTTAAAATAAGTTACACCTAAGTCAAGTTTGAGTTCAAAACTTAAGTGTTTGCAAGGTTCCTCATTTTGTCAAAATTTTCAAGTTTCAAAAGCAATTTAAATGTAGTTTAGCCAAGTTGAATCAAGAAAAAGGTGTTTGGTTGAAATTCTCATCGTTGGAAAAGTCGTTTCAAACACTTATTGACAAGTATTTAGAAGTGAAGTTTTTATAAAGTTTCATCATTTGATCTCATCTTCAAGTTTCAAAAGAAAAACAAAGAAAAATTGTTTGCAAAAAGGGTACCAAAGGGATTCGAACCCCGGTCCCTAAGTACACGACCAACACCACATGCTTAACCATCCGCCTGGACTTTATTGGTTATCCTTTGCATCATTTAATATATAAGGCATCTTGACAGCATTTTAAGCTCTTTTGGGCTTATTTCATTTTATTTCATAAAGCAACATGTCGTTTCTTATTTTTCATTGAACTAGCATAACTTTTAGTAGTTTTCTGTAATTTTCGATTTTTCTATAGTAGTTTAGTATTTTTAACCAATTAATTAGTGTTAAATCGCTTTTTAATTGTGAAATTAATTTAAAAGTCAAAAATATTCCACTTTTTCCTAAAATTTTTTTTGTCATTTAGTACGTAGAAAATTGTTTATACATTCAGGACTTTTATTTCACAAATTTTACGCTTTATCTTGGCCCAAAGTAATTTTCGCATACATAACGACGTTTTCATTTTAGGCCACGCTTTTAGATAATTTAAGTTTACGCTAGTTAAAATAGTTTATTTAAGTTATTTTGTTTTATAAAATCACTAAAACATCATTTTAAATATAGTGATAGCGTTTATTTAATAGATTTTATCTTTTAATTTTTTAATTTGCATTTGCCGCTTAATTTGTTGGCTTTTTCTCAGAGTTATAAATATCAATTCAAACTTTTTCCATTCAAATCTCCGATCACTATATTTGATAATCCATTGCTATTACTTGATTACAACGACCCAACACTATACTCTCCCGGACTTCATTGCATGTGTTTAAACTGTTTTCTTACTACCGGTCATTCACAGTGATCACCGTGAGAAAACTGACGGTTTGGCGCAGATCATTTATCATTCGGTTTTGCTAGTTTGTTCATAAATTTATTGAGTAACACTCAACTCACACTTGACCGCTTTCGGTTTGAAGGAAAACATATTTGCTTTTAATCTTTAAATCGACTAGATTAATGCTTGCGGATTTTATAGCCGCATGCTTTTATAGTTATGTAGTTATTCATTTTCATCAACTATAAACTAACTAATAATAAAAAAAGTGTAATATGTCTTATATAATAAAGTTTGTGTATGAATTTTAAAAATTATTAGTCATGCAATTACATTAAAAAAAAAAAAAAAAAAAAAAAAAAAAAGGTTGTCATGCAATTTTTGAGGTGGGAATTTTAATGCAACTATTTCATTAAGGAAACATTGTTTGAATTTTATGTGAGAATTTAAGATTGAAAGTGGTTTTGTTGGTGATTTTACATCACCGATATTATTTAAGTGTAATGAATCGACTTAATCGACCAATGCAGAATTGATAAATGTTCAACAAGTTTGGGTTGCGTGAGCGCACACTGTATGACGTTATTATGATTGCTATTCAAGCCCGAATGATTGGTGTCCGCGGTGCACAGACAAAGCTTATGTTAAAACGCACTGAAAATAAAATTTCCAGATTTTGTCCCATAATTAACTCTTTGTTGGACAAGTAACTGCTGTATGCTATAAACCGTGATACGCTTCCGGTCATATATTCATCTCGGTCGGTTCATGACATACAAAACATTTTCTCAAGTTAAAATATGAGTTTTATCCGATTTGAGATTTCGGTAGAATCAATTAAATACTTAATGACAAGTGTTATAACGACTCGACACGTGATCAAATTTCCTAACATTTTTCAGAATTTAAACATTACTCACTGTTAAGTTTTAAAGAAAAATATGCATACATAGCATAAATTTGTGCCGAGAGATCATTCTAGCATTTGGTGTCCTTATTGCCACTTCAATTTATCTACTAAATGTTCTCCATGTTGCCATTTATGCCTGATGGTGTACCCTACCTACAACCGGAGGCCTCTGAGCAGTCCACAATAGCTCTAGATGTGTTCATTAGTGTAAAGCCTACTAGGTTACTGTAAAGGAAATCAGACAATGAGGAAACCATGATTGCCATTGTTACACCCTGCCTTGCAAGTATTTGTTACTAGTGTTTGATTAATATATTAGTTATTCGAGTTTTGTTCTTATAATCATATTTGTAGGTGGCATGGATAGGTTATTCAGTTTTACATAAATTATCTTAAATTTTGAATATTTATGTTGGGACATACCAAAAGAATGTTTTAACAAATTATGTTCATTTTCTTTATGTTAATGTTTTGTTGAGAAACTTGAAGCAAACAGAAATCAATCTCCAAGAACAGAAACAAGTAGCAACTTAACTTCAAAAACCTATATCTATATGAAGAAAAATTGCATTAGAATGATTAAGATGGGCGCAATGGTAGAAAAAGATGAAGAATTTGAGAGATGAGACAAGGACAACAAAAGAAGACTCTTTTCAATAAAATTGGCATATTTAAGCTGTATGTTGTATAGATAGAGACTAGTAAAACATATGAATCAGGTGTTTGGTTCTGATTTTGCTTAAAATAAGTACTTAAAAAAATACTTTTGAAACCAGTGTTTGGATTTGCTTATTTTGTAAAAACTCAATATATATTTAAAAGTAATAATTTTAATGGACTTTTAATCAAGTTCATTTTAAAATAGTTCCAAAAAAAAAGTTCATTTTAAAAGTTTTACATTAAATACGAGAGTAAAAAGACATTTTAATTTAATATCAAAAAACTAAAACGAAATAAGCAACTTTTAACCTGCCTATGAAAAACAGTTTTGTGTCTAGATAGAAAAAAAAAAGTACTTTTCTGCTTAAAAAACAGATAAGCTGAAAAGGATAAATAATAAGCAAATACCAAACAGCCTCAAAAGTAAAAAAAAAAAAAAAAAACAACAACAACGGACGTGTTCTATGCTACAACCAGCAACACATGAGATGGTTATACAGGGCATTCCTACCAAAGACGACACTTATTCAGAGCTATTAGCAAAACTCACATCTGAGTCTTGTCCTTTGACAAAATTGTTTGCTAAAGATACATTATATGCAGTCTTTTCATTGTATTGTCTTTTCAGTTTCTTTTTAAAACTTAAATCTATGTTAGATTCCTCAGCATTGCAATAGGATTTGAACAAGGATGTTGTCCTCTGCATTCAGCATTAGATAGTTGGAACAAGCTACTACTAAAGTAAAAAGCTTTAGTGTGGGTGAAGTCAAACCACAGAGGCATAAAATGCAATATACAATGCTCTTATATTGGGCTACAAAATGACAATAAAAAGTTACAAGGTTTATGGTATTCAAGCACTAGATGGACTTTACGTTACATTCTTTTCAGTAGAACTTCAGTAATCGGACACCTCAACCTTTCTTCACAGGCCTTTGAACATATGACTTATTAGGGTCTTCCGTCTTCAGCTTTGTGGACGAAGTTCACCTTTCTTCACCTACACGCATCACAAAGAACCCATCCAGCATATGTCAGTCCTTTTACAATAACCATGTAGTAGAAATGGCCAATGGGTGGGTCATGTACTGTGTCCAAACTCATTCAGGTCAGAACATGTCACTTTTGTACAGGAAAAAGTTCGGTTATAGTTGACCTATCGGCCTTTATTTGTTCCTATTTTCACAAGTTATATTGATAACCAATGTATAAAATATGATTTTAGAGATTACACATCAGGTCACTTTTGATCCATTTGGCTAGTTTATTTTGAACTAACATTTTAAGTTTACCCGCTTGACCCTTTGGATATTACATATAACCTAAATTTACCCACTATTCAAATGAATGGATCAAAATGCCACTATAATAAAAATAAAAAAGGCGGAAGAAAAGACATATTGAGAATTATTACCTTCTTTCCCCTTTCATGAAGTCCTCCAGCTGGAAACCTGATTAAGATGATAAGAAGATAAGAAGTCAGAGGGATCAGCAAGGCAATACAGCATAATAAGACACAAAATTAACACTGTATTCATCAACAATAATGATTTTTATATTATATATATTAACATTCTCAGGTCTAGTGCTGGCATGTATGATTTGGGGAAACAAGATATTGGTCACATCATTCAGTCAAAAATGTACGTTTATTTTGGTAGTATTCTGATGTGCACATCTTAGCAAGAAAAGTACAGTCAAGAATTTAGTAGCACAAATTTGTTAAACTTATAAAATTCAACCAGTCTTGGTTTTGTTGTGGTTAACTGGTCACAATATGATTATTCAACTGAACTAGAATAAACCAAAACCAAAATATTTTTAATACTAAAAGCAAAAATATTCAAATAGGTTGTGTGCTTGTTGTTAAAAAAACACTCAAATCTAAAGTAGCAAAATAGGACAAAAGCAGTATTAAAATATAATACAAACCCTATTTTCTCTGGTTCCTTCCCACTGTTCCTGTTCCCGCTGCTTCCACATCTCTTTAGTTTCTGCCTCATCCTTCTTCAATCTACCTTTCCTCAGAAATCTATACAAAATTTAGTGGACAAGTTATTAACATTATATTAACAATTACAAGGTGTTTACTTTAAAGTAACAGATAGTAGATAAAACTATAAGTAAGTGGGTTATTTTAAGACATACTCTCATCTGCATTTTCCTCCTTCGCCATTCTTGGTCAGTTAGTATTTCCCGAACCTTCAATTTTAGCTGTTGTTGATAAGCCTCGGACTTTTCATACTCTTGCTCATATTTTCCCTGCAAGGAACATCGAACAAAAAGATATCATAATCTGCCTACTTTTCAAGCCTAAACGACCAACCATTATCTCGGATACCAATATGACAAACACAATAACAAATATACAATCAAGAAAGGAAAATAACAAAAATGAACTAGAAAGAACAGATGCTTAGAACCCTTAACAAATCCAATTGGGTGCTCTGTGGCTATTGTTCTTGGGTGTTTACCGTGTGGCTTTAACTGTTACCCTCAAGTTTTTGACCACAGATGCAAGGAATACAAAATGGGTAACTTGGTAAACTATATAAGAAATGGGAGACATTAGCACTTTAAACTCTATATTAGACTAAATTACAGACATGAGAGTATAAACAAGAGAAGACAAATTCTTATGCATAATAACTTGGTCTAACAAACGATCAAATATAAAACACAACCCATATCATAAACAGTTTAGAACATTTAAATCTCACTTTCCACATATCACGAACTCGAAACCCCACATCTGTATCCATGCACATACTCAAAGCTAGGCAACATAATGATTAAACTCTGATACTCAATAGAATGCATTACTGAGTATGCATATAGGGTTCTAAATATTTCAGTTCTAGAAACATTTCTTAATTAATACAACAGCAACTTAGAAGATCTCAATGTGCGACTGAAGAGGACATGATTAATTAGTGCATAGACACAAACTTTTATTTTATAGTTGATGTTATTAACTTGTTAATGTCACTGTAAGTGCCTGAAGATAGGGATCCATGTTATCACATTCCTAAAAGTTAAAATTACAGAGCTTATCAGCTTATGCCTAATATCGAGCTTCAAAAGTTTTCTAGAAAAGTTCAAGATGTTATGCTACAAATTCTAAGGATTGCGATTAAAATAAAGAGGATTTGAAACTCAGAAATATACCAACTTCCTGCTAGTAAAAAAAGGTTGGAAATTCTAATATAAAAGAAAAAAAGCACCTTCATGCATCAAAGTGTCAAAACACTGTTTCTTTCTAAAATTAACATGTAATTTTATGATACTAACACTAGAAGTATGCTTTAATTACCTCATCAACTAGTGACTTCAGCTTAGATGCAGTGTCTTTCTTTAGCTGCTTTTTTCTCTTTGCCCGAAGTTCTTCTGCAAATGAGTCAAGTAGATTAAGATTATCACACCAAATGAACAAAATAATATGATACAAGTAATTATAAAGTCTGAAACTCTGAATATCAGTATGACACAAAAAATAATCATTGCATTCTAGCATTTTGAATCCAATTACAAATGAAGTCATTATATATTTCAGGTCAGCGTTGTTCTACATTCTATTAGGTCACATGACATGTATTCACCTTCATTTTCCTGACACTAACGTAGCAATTATGATCTTAAACGCACACACACACTCGATCTGCATTCAACCATATTATAAGACATGAATATTTCCTTATCCTGACAAGCGTGCAGTGTGAACTTGGCCATTTATTTTGGGGGCGAATTTATTTTGGGGCTTAATCGAGATTTATTTATAACCTCAACTAAATTACCCTAAAACCTACAATATTTACATTAGGTGTCGTGAATTTTGGGGGCGGGACCCTCCCTGCCCTCATAAAGGTCCGCCTTGCAAGCGTGGCAATTAGGATCCAATAGCATCATTATGTTGGATGTATATACATACATATGAGCCCATTGCCACAATAATATTCTGAGCACAGGAACATATAGAACATACAATCCCAAAGAAATCATGACGTTAATTGTTGAAATGTCTCTGTTTTGTTCTTAAAATTCTGAATGATTTATACATATTCAACTTGGGGTTTTAGAGTTTAAAAGTATATAAGGCTTAAACGGCACTGGTGATATTAGTCGCAGGATTACTACTATTTCGATTAGTTTCTATTCGCTACGCCCATCTAGTTCCTATTTAACAAGAGAGACTAACGGATCTCGCTATTGCATAATCTTAGAGCTCCAGGTTACCTATAAAATTAAATTGGTTGTTCAACCAACAACAGTCAAACTTATAGGGTGTGTTTAGTTGGAGAACAAATTCTTTTGTTTTATCTCTAGTTTTGTAAAATTTTTGAAGGAAATTTATCTTCACAAAACACTTAAAATATAGAAACACGCTTAGTTGGTGTTTGTATTTTCTATTTGGAAGAAGGAGGGAAGGTTGTGTTACAAAGAAAACAAGGAAAACAACTAAAATTTGTTTTGTAATTTTTCTTGTTAAGTTAGAAAATAGGGAGTTTGTGTTTTGCAAAACATTTTGTTGAAAACGTTGATTTGAACGCGATCTCTATTTTCCTTGTTTTCACAAACATTTGTAGAAAACAAGGGTATTTTCCTCTAACTAAACGCACCCATAGCATCTCTAACACTCCTGTGTGTACATACTTGAAATCTTATTCTATGCAATGGAACTTTAGTCCTAATGGTAGCAAACAAATCATGACAGATCTGAAAACTTGTAGGCATAACACATGTCAGACCATATAGCAGATATGATATATCATCAAGACATTAAGGTTTGGGCACATGACCAGAAATAATACATGACTACTACAGTAGAAGCAGAACGTAGCTTTAGTACAAACCTCTTGCTGCATTGATTTGGTTTACAAGATACTCTTTCTTGGGGATCCAGTAATAGTTGTTGGGCCGCAAGTGCTGCACAAAACGAAGTGAACTGTTGTTATTGTAGCGTAAGATGTTAGTAAACAATTGTAAATGCATTTTCTGGGCAAAGAAGCATAAAAGATATCAGATAGGCCAATAGAAGTTACTACAGCACTCTAGATACAGCTTACATTATATACCCCCCATCACAAGTTTTTAGCTTTTGGTTTGGCCCGACTATTAAAAGTTTAAATAGCCATTTGTATTACTCAATTCTTCATTCGGTTGCATCCATTCATAAGTTTAAAATGCGTAAGTGCTTTTTAAAATGTAGATGACACAAGACACAAGATTAATGCAGAGTGGGATCACTATCACCATAATGATTAAAAAAACATAAATGCTAAAAACAAATGTAAGGTCGTATCAAATTTAACTCCAACCCAAAAGAGCATATAAGTATTAAATCATGTGTATAGTACCTAACCAGCAATTTTAATAAGCTTTTATTACATGTATGATACCAAACGAAAAATCCTTGAAGTAGTTCGACTTTATTAAACACCTTTGACCCATTGAGTGAGACAGGAAACATACGTGCTATCACTAACCCAACAAATGTTTCGCAAAAGATTTAATAAGAAACGGAAGGTATCAATGTTTAACAAAACGCTATATGCATCACCAAAAGCTTCTTTTGCCTGGGGATGCTTGCATTTGTCAGGATGGACCAGCAACGACAACTGTGTATCACCATACGTATATTAGATGTGTCATACGTAGCCTATTTATGAATCACCAAACACCATATCGAGAATCTTAATCAACATACACACTTTAAGAACAAAGGTATCACCTTGCGATATTGTTTTCACTTCTTCTGGAGTTGAATCGAATGGTAGATTAAGATACTGAATGCATTTAGCTTGAAGCATGAAAGAATCCTGTGATAATAGTTATTCCAAGACCCATCTATTAGATAATGACATAATATCTCAGATTGTATGACACATAAGGTAATAACCAGTGAAAAGACATGGTTCTAGTGCAAGTCAGGCATATCTGATGCAGGATGCAGAAAATGTAAGAGTGGCATGACGAGCAAAGAACGTCATTGGAAACTTAGATAATGGCTAACCTTTAAGAGTTTTTCTATGAAAGTCGAACTCACAAACATAATCAAATGACAATTCGTGATAACTATCAAGATAAAGGATTACATTGATAAATAATACTTTAAAATTCAAAACCTAATAGAACAAATAAATAAATAAATAAAAGAAAAAGAGAGAGCTACACCACCATCATAACTACTATAAGTGACAGATAGAGCTCATAGTTACTCTAGTCCAACAAACAATAATAAGCATCCTAAATGCTTACAAAGATAATACTCATCCTAAAAATTCTCAAATTCTAAAACTAAAGTACTTGTTAAAGATTCCTTTAAAGCCCTTACCTTCTCATATAAATAAAAGTAATCATTTAGAGTTGTAACTGTATCCAAACAATACAGTATCAAAATGTTAAATTTCCCTGTTTTGCAATTTATTAAACTATCTCTAACATATATGAAGCGCACTATGTGCTTAATTCCTGCCTGCAAATTGACAAACCATCTCGCCCGCTTAATGATTTTTAAAACGCATCTAAATACCTAGAGTTTTTCCTCAGTTAGCCCATAAACATAATCACTTTCAGTTGCATCAACAAAAAAATCTTCTAAATTGTGAACTGTGTCAAGTATATTCCGCTTAGAATGCCGCTTGAAATTGAGTACATTTTTAGAGAGATCATAACAGTTTACTGATAGGTTTTTCAAAATGACCGATGAATTGCTTATCTGTTACTTTCACGAGTAACAGAAGATGTTAACGCTGCTAGACAAAGGTAAAAGGGATTAACTCAAAGATTTAGAAATTGGGAATTGCTGGAACATTAATAGGTTCCATTCATAGTCCTCATATAACACTCACTTTCGAAAGCTCAAGACCGTAATTATCTAATACATAAAACCTACTACCTGTATTGTAATCAAATACACAACCTATATGTTATCCATCATTTAATCTTACCTGAGAAGCCAATAAATAAAAAAAAAAAAAAAAAAAGATTCACATGTATATTTATTAGCATGATAACCTAGTTACTATTTAGCAAACATATACAGTTTGATATATAAACCAAATTAATCATTGAAAATATACCTGGTGACTTCGTTATCGCGTTCAACCTCGCTAACTTCAGCATAGAATGATTTGAGAAGCAAATCGTCATCGATTGATGATGATGACGTATTGGCTTCTCCATCGCCCCTTTTTTCTTGTGTTATATTTGGGTTTCCGGTGATTTTGGGTCGAATGATTAACAGTTTGTTGATGTGGGGTTGTTCTTAATTTTGGAACTGAAAGGTGAATACTCAGGAGCCTTTATCGTGTTAGAGGGCGCGACTGATCATATTTTGTGTTAAAAAGAGTTTACGAGTTATAAACCAAAATAATAAAAGTTATAAGAGGTGATTAAATATAATGTTGAACCGCCATGTGAACCTATTGAACCGCCTTGAAAAACGAAGTCGATTAAACCGAGTCAACCCGATTGGCCGGCCGAACGGTCAATTTAAACCGGCCAACCCATCGGCTTTAAAACGTCCTGCGTTAACCTTGGTTCCATATGTATTAAAAGTTACCGTCATCTCCTGGTTCGCTTTTATGGCTTTATTTGTTAGTTAACCCAGAATCTATAACTTGCTCCTATTGAACCCGTTAATCCGGTTCGATTTTCAAAACTATACGTATTCATCAACTCATACTTTTATGAAGATTTGTGTGTTTTATTAATTGTATAATGCAGATAAGAATAATGTAATTTCATTTGAGGGTGTTTTAAAAATAACATTAATTAGTGTGTTTAATTATTTTATATTTGGATTATTGTAGAAATATTAAATTGTGATCATGAAAATTTTATTTTACTTTTTAAGAAGTGTTTTAATTGATTGTTTTTAATTTTGTGATATGATTTAATCATTGTATAACTTGAATAAATTATCAGACTTTTAAGAATGTTGTTTTAATAAAATTATTAATTATACCATATTTATCTCAATTTTGACTTTCAACGCTTCACTTTCGCCGTTTCACTGCTTTTCTTTATACGTAGTATAAATTTGTTTCACTATTTTATATGTAGTATAAATTTGTTTCACTATTTTTTATAAAGTTCTATCACAATTTACCATGTATCATGTGTAAGTTAGCGTAGGGTATGTTGACGTTTTCCTCACATCATCAAAAAACACTTTCTTTATTTTTCCATCAACTTTCTCTCAACCAATCGCAACACCTTTCTCTTTCCTCATAATTTTTTCTATTTTTATCATTTAAAATGCTTTATACACACACAACCACCACAACAACCAATAATATGCTTTCTCTCCTTTATCTTTATCTTTATTTTATTTCACACTAAGTCCCGCATGGAATCGTTATTGAGATTTTGCCGAATGAGAGGTGTGGTCTTCATGCAGGAAAGCATTAAATGAGTGGTCTCGGGTTCCTTTGTCCCACACCCTACCCTTATGCAAGCACTTTTCTTTCATTAAATATATTTTACTACATCATTGATGCATAACTAATATATGTAGAAGATTGATTATCATAACACACTATCTTGTGATTTGGCCGAATATTTAGAGAGAGAAGAGTGGAGTTCAAGTCTAGAGAGAAAGTGAAATAGAATGTTTACTTGCAAATGAATCTCCAACTCTTCCCATAGTGGGAAAGGGCTTATGTAGTGGTTAAAAATTTCACGGTAACACACCCAAAATACCAAGACGGAAGATTGTGTCACCTGGGTGCTACTATAATACAAAGTACAAGTTATAGAAAACTACTTGGAGACATTTTGAAAAGTTACCATTCGATTAATGAAATCGAGTTACAAACAATGAGGTTCCAAGACATAAATATTTACAAAATGTTTCAAATGGTAAATGATAAAAGCGTAAGTCTTCAAAACATGTCGTATGACTCTATGCTTCAAACTCTAGCTATCGCCTTATGACCGAGATAAACATGCTAAAAGTGTCAACACAAAATGAGTGAGTTCATAGGTTTGTAAGCAAAACAATTGATTACAAGATTTCCATGTTTAACATGTTGGTTACGTTGTTATACACCCAAAATGTTGAAAACAATTATTATTGCACATAAATACAATAAAAATATAGATATAGTATTTTAATTGCCTAAGTTCCTCGCACCAAGCCTTAAGTTTTCTAGTTTTCGTTGCTATCCATTTGACATACCACCTGTGGGAAACCATTCATTGAATAGCTGTAGATGTCCACCTAGGACATCCATAGTTCCTCAAATGATTATGCATCCGTTGACATACCGGTCAATGGGGTAACCAACGGATGGGGAGTTCAATCCCATAGATCTATTCACAACATTCGACTTGCCCTAACTTAGGAAATTTGAGAATGTTTCGTACATCTCAGATTATAAAATAATCGTGAATGAAAGTTATATGTTTCAAGAAACAAATCGAGTGTTCCATTAATTGAGTAAAATGTTTCATATAAACGCATGTGTTTGTAAATAATTGCGATGGTAGTAATAGTTGAGCATGTATCTCCCCAAAATAGTTCAAAATAAGTAAAAGATGGGTTATGACTCACAGAATCGCAAGAAAAGTTTAGAGTACTATAAGTAAATGAAAATAGTTGAGCATGTATCTCCCCAAAAGTAATTCAAAAGGTATAAAAGGTGGATATGAAACTCACCGTGAATTAATGATATCAAAACATATAACCGAATTGATGAATAAGCGGGAAGTCTCACGCGTAACCTAGAATATAATGTCATGTCTTAGGTTTGGAATAACGATGAAAGTATAAACAAGCCTATCGCTATATATTGATCATGATGTAGTACTTGGTAGTTTCGTATGTTTATTTATGAAAAGGTTTTGTTTGTATATCTCGTATCACCGCTCGCCATCATAATCCGTAGGTCAAGAAACATTCGAGGAGCCAGACACTTTAATTCGTCAATCCACAACTCGTCGATCGGTTTTACTCTAATGAACCCTCACATGAAGTTCCCTAGTGTTGTAGTATTTGACATGAAATAAAAACATGCTGCTCGCTTGATCATTTGACATATAAGTTAAGTGGTTACAAAATATGTTTGGTCATAATCCCAGAACTCAGTTTTAAATGTCTAGTAAGTGTGTAAAGTTTCATGGTTTATCGAGAGAGATCCAAATTGTATTGTATATGATTTGGTTTGTCAAGGCTAAGGCCTTTGGTTTATGGTCTCGCTATCATGGCCTTGGGATCGCCTTGGCCTTATCCGCTCTGGTCTTGGTCTAAGGCCTTTAGGCCATATGGTTTCACCTTAGTTGTGACAAAGTGTAAGCCATTGGCTATACATGGATGTTAAGATTTTTAAATAAATTAGTCTTCGATGCCATTTTAGACCGAGTTTCTAAGCAATAGATGAAAATGTCGCCCGAAAACTTTGTGTTTTAACTTTTGATGAAACCACGTAAATGCCTAAAATTTACTCAGATTCGCTAATGCAAGCTTTTGGCGCTTTTAGTTTTTCGGTTTCATTAACTTCCTTTTATCGTAACTTTTGACCTGTACTGCTTTCGAGTGATTCAAATTGCTTTCATTTTAACCTTGTATAAAACAATATGTAAAGTACCAAATCTAGATGTGGTCGCTTTGTGGAATTTTGTACATAAGTTCATTAGTTTACTAGTTTGTAACATACAAAGGTTTTAGCTTGTTTTAGGACTTAATGCATCATGAATCAATATAAAGAGTATATATAGCATATAATGATTATGAAAACAAGGAATAATAACATGCTTAAGTCTTACAACTTTGGCCTTAATGAAAAGGGAAATCATGAACTAGGACAAGATCTAAACCTTTCAATCGAAAACCCTAGCTTCCAAACCTTCAACACAACTATTGCCAACCTTGCTACCCTTGCTATAATCCTTGTAAAATCCTTGTAATTTCAGCTCTAATCACCTTGTATAGTTCTTAATCTAACCATGGAATCATCAAAGTAACACTAGATTTATGTAGATAATAACTAGCCTTCATCTTCTATGTATAACTTGGAACTTGGAAATCAAATGAAGAGTGTTTGGTGTTTGTGATGTTATGAACGACCAAGAGGGAGGAGGGTATTTATAGGCCTTGAGGAGGTTAGTTACACTAAGGTATGGTCTAGAATGAACCACATGATGCATATTTGGTTGATTTTAGCCTTAAGATTTTCTATGGCTCCTAATGGAACACATGATGCTCTAATTGTTCCATGGATCTCACCAAGCCACCAAGGCCACCATATACACGTTCATAATAATGTGGAGGGACTAGGTGGATGAATCTTGGCCTTATATAAGTTACGGAGTGAGTCCCGTCCCCTTAATCGCTAACTATAAGTATTTAAGTCAAACTTAAAACCGTATCCTAAAAATATGAAACTTATATATATGTTAAAATTATAAGTATACTCTATATTAGTATATTAAATTTGTGATAAGTTTTATCGGGTGCTTAATCGTCAGAAACCTAAACCAGAGGCTTAAAACGTGAAACGAAACCCAAAATGTAAAAATCTAAAACTTGCAAATGTCCTAAGATGTGAAAACATGTATTTTCTTTTTTAATGTTGTATGGACATATCGGGATGCCTAAATGTCGCTTTAAACCTTAAAGTAAATCTCGACACGTTTCGTGAAATTTGCAAAATGACTGACGAAGTGTCAAATTGGTTCACTAAAATAGGTTAACTTACAAGAATGTGAAATAAAAATTTTGTAATTGAATAGTAAAATTGAATAGTAACCCGAAAATGCGAATTGTTATAGTACCTACCTGGGAACTTCCAAGTTTTGTGGATGTTAACTACTTACGGTGTGATAATCTAAGTGATTACCAAAGCTTATGTATTTGGGTTTCTTATCCATCTAGGCAAATTAAAACAACAACATATCCTTGTACGTAATATTTCCCCAGTTATTGGCAAGCGGACCTTTGTTAATGCAATTTAATATATTGATTGATATATACATATATGACTAATAATGATATAGTAAAAATAATGAAAGTACACTTGACAAATAATGAAAGCTAGAATTAGTGAAACAAGTAAGAAAACACATTATGTTAGGCTAATATAAGTGAGTGACATTGTTTTAAAGATAAGTAAACAATAAGGGTTTGAATTATACTGTACTAATTACTGCTTGATCATAAGTGTGTGTTATTTTTTGTGGATGACAAAATTTCCTCCATAAATTAGTTGATGAAATGCTTAAAGAACAATAGTTAAATCTAGAGCAACACAAATTTCACAATTAGTTGATGAAATGATAAATATAGTAATAGAGAAGGAGCTTACACCTTGTTAAGAGGGTAGCTATGCAATGGTTCTAGAGAGAAATTGGAGAAAAGCAGACGAGGAGATTAGTAGTTGAAATCATAGGTGCCTTTCAAAAAAAAAGTTGAATCATGGGTATTTAAGAGGCACAACACTAGGAATCATTGGAAGCATATGCAATTATCCGACAAAGTAAACGCCTCACATTGATTCCTTAGAGCATGTCCATTCATAACGCCGGAACCGGCGTTATTGCCGCGTTACCCGACGTTATTGGGTGTTATGGTTGGAAGTCCGGCGTTATTTGGGTGTTAAAGGGGCGGCGTTACTGCCCCAACGCCCGTTATTTGCATTTTTTTTTTCTTTTTTTATTTATGCCCTTAAATGAGGGATTGTTTTTGTAAATTGTTGAGAATGTTATTGATGTTATTGAGATGTTATGGTTGTGGGTGTTTTTTGGGGATGTTAATGTTAAATGTTAAAGCTGATGTGGCGCTGACGTGGACGGTGTTATTGGTGTTATGGTATTATGAATGGGGATGCTCTTAATTATCTAATCGCTAAATAGGTCAACGCCCAGCTTGCCTATTTTTTCAGTAGAATAAACTCTTTATCCACCTTCAAATTCTATTTAAATTAAAAATTGTATACTAAACTTTATTCACCAAACTCTAAATTTACTGAAGTGAAAAACAAAATTGGTGCGTTTTTTTGGTTTTGATACAAACGAAAAGGAAGGAAAGCTTCTCCCCTCGAAGTTAAATATTCTTTCTTGGCGAGTCTCGAATAAAAGGCTCCCAACTAGAGTCAATCTTTGAGAGGCATGAAATTGACACAGATTCAATTAGATGTTCTTTATTCGACAACGACATTGAAACGGAGGACCATTTATTTGTTAAATGCCCAATTGCCGTAGTTGACTCTTGGAAGGTCGTTTTTACATGGTGGCAGATTTCGGGTATGCCACTGACAAGCCTCAATGACGTTATAAACATGGCTGATCAAATGCCCATGGCCAACTGTTGTAGTGTGCTTGATTAATCCTTATGATTATATATAGTAGTTTAAGACCCGTGTAATACACGAGTTGACTAAATTTATCTTGTGTTAATATGTCTTTCTATAAACAAACAAAAATTGTATAATGTATATAAAATATTTACTATCAACCGAATTATTTCATGGAAGTCTTTACACACGCTACAATTCAAATATAAAGTTCTACCAATAGTCAAACCAAAAATATAATACTCTAATTCAAAATTATCATAAAATACTCTAAAGTAGTTTCTCTAAGTAATGATGCATACATTGTCAAATATAAAGAGTATAAACTTGAAGTTTCAAGTCATATCATAAAGCTAGAAAATTATTCATGCTTTTGCTTATCGACTCAAAAGCTCAAATATTTCTCAAATGAGTTATGATAAATATGTCTACTAATTAGACTTACCACATTTACATATTTAATTTTTGAAATATGTGGAAAACTAGAGGGGGGGGGTGGAATAGTTTTACTGATTAAAACTTCGGATTAAAATATTTATATCGACTTATGTCAATCTATTTAAATGTGTATATTGGATGTTGATAGATAGGTATGTAAATATGTAATGCAAAGGTAAAGAGTAAGAAACACAAAACCACGACACGAGTGTTTATAATGGTTCGGCTACAAGGACACATTCCTTGCCCTACTCCACTCCCCGAGTCACCTACTCGAGAGTTTGTAAGCACTACACGACACAAACTCCTTATGGCGGAGAAGCATTCACAACGTCGCCTACTTTTTTTTCGGTACAAGGCTAGACACCGGGTTCTTCCACGAGGTAGAACCAAACCTATCACAACGTCGCCTACACTTTATTCGGTACAAGGCTAGATACTGAGTTTCATTATAAAGGAGGAACTACTACCCAACACTACACGACACCTATCCCAAAGGAGACCCACTCCTTATTACAACATTATCAAGGATATCGATATCCTTGGACATAACCTATCTATATTTGTACATCGATGCACCATATCGATTGTACACCCTTGACATCTTTCACTAATGCCTTTGACATGATCTTTTGGCACCTTTAACTAATGCCTTCAACTTGACCCTTTTGCCATTCTTCACTAATGCCTTTGACACGGACGTTCAACACCTTTAACTAATGCCTTCGTCTTGACCCTTTTGGCATCCTTCACTAATTCCTTAGACACAACACTTCTAGAGAGGGGGAAAGAACTATCAACAAGAGAACTTCAGTAGTCTTGATGATGACGAAGCATGGCAACTCATGGACTTGAGCTTGCTCGACTTCAAGAGGTGGTGATCTCGCCTTTAAGAGGAACCTATAGAATCACACAAAAACAAACACAAACTACATAGAAAGATCCTTTGGATCTGAGGTTAGAGAGTTTACAATACTAAAAGAAAGTATGTGTAGGAGTGGTAACTTACAATGAAGAAGTGGCTCACTATTTATAGACAAAAACATGCTACTGTTCCACGGATCCCACGGATCCCTTGCTTGAGGGATCCGTCTAGTATATTACTAGGGATCCGTGGGACGCTCCCCCTAAAGTGGGCTGTGGTCATGGATCATGGGTTGTGGGTTTTGATCCATGGGTATCCAAATAGATACAATATATCTAGAAGATGCAATGCATCTAGTCAATGGGTCATGGGTTAGCTTCATGGGTCATGGATAATACCCATTATGACTTATGCTTTTTTTATGGTTATAAGTGTTGTAAGCTTTTTTTTTATGGAAGTTTTGATCAAATTACACATGACGGCTCAGAACAAATTCTGGTTCTACAACCTGACGGCGTCACGCCTAAACTCTGGAAGGCGTCACCCTCAATTTCCACACCAGACACCCAAGAACCAAGCTTAGACGATGTCCTTCATGAAGACTGACGGCGTCACACTTATCAACTGACGCCGTCCCAACGATGACTTAACCCAAACGTACCCTAATGACGGCGTCACTAGCAAAAGGTGATGCCGTTGCATTTGTAAATATATATATAGAATTCGATTTTTCTGTATTTGAGTTTTGGAGAGCAAAACCCTAATTCAGTTGTAGTCCAACTTGGACAGTATTCGAGGGTCCAATACCCTATTTTACATCACAAAATAAGTTTGTTTATCCATTTTATCATTATGTCTACCCCATGTTCAATTGTATTTGTGTTTTCTTGCTTGTTTAACATGAGTAGCTAAATTATCCTTGTGTTTGCTTAGATCTATGAAACCTAGTTGTTAATTATTGTTAGGTTGTCTCTTGTCTTAATTGGTAGACGCTAAAGTAAGGAAAACTGACTTCTTCTTTAATTGTTGCGTGCTTGAACGTCCTAAATAGCAAAAAAGCTTAAGAGTGCACTTAGGCCATTCGTTGTATTTATTGCGTGAGTTGTAGCTTAAGGATAATAGAGTATTCGGGGGAGATACCATTGTACTCGCCGATCCCAAATAGTTTAGAGGAGAGTTGCAATTCATAGAACTAGGGAATTAGGTACCACCCTACGACCAAACAGAATACAACACACCAATTAAGATGAGGATGTGACAATTCAACCGAGCAATAAGAGATAACTAAGGAGTAAGAACATCTAAGTAAACACATATTTAATCATCATACGAGCACACCTCAATTAAGCATAATATATCCATAGTTAAAGTAGTTAATTAGTAAGTAGTTATAAAGTAGTAAAAATCGGTAGAAGTACCACCCCCCACTCCTATACCCTGAGATATTTACCTTGCTTTCTAAAAAAAACATAAAAAAAACTAAAAAGAATCTCCCTCAACCTTACCTTCTCGTCATATATCTCTTTCTAGCATTCCTATTCCCCTAGAGAACGAATCAATCCCCTGGGCTTACCCCATACTACACTACAACGATTAGGTTCACTGCCTAGAGGGTTGAAAAACTTGGTCGTAGAAAAGTCTTCTCGACCCCGAACCCTCCGTATCAAGGTTTTGGCGCCGCTGCCGGGGAATAGAATAGCTAGTTAAATTTCTATCTCGTTTAGGTCTACTCGCTTGATTCATATCAAGTGAGCTTTTTTCTATTTTCATTAGCTTTCTTTTAGTCTATCCCCCCTTCTTTGTGTTTTTGTTCGTAGATCTCATCACTTTCCATGATTCGCATTTTTTGCCGTAGAAACTTTGCACTACCCGCTCCAATCCCCGCTATGGAAAATGCAATTCCACCAAACCTTTCACCCGTTCACCACTTTGGAAATCACATAGGGCATAATGAAATAAATTGGCAACATAATATTCCTTTTTATGATTCGGATTCCGATGAGGAATTTGATGGCGAGGAGGCACTTGACAACAGAGAAGTCATCGATGGAGTTAGGATTGAGATGGAATAAGATCCCTCCCAATTTTTTGAATCTAGGTGTAGAATTGAGATAGATGGTCCCTTCAACATGCAATTTCCTTGTAAAATAGGATTGGAATTTTTTGATGCTTACTTGAATTCATTCTTACCTTTAAACTTAATCTCAAGGAACCTATATAATAAAATTAAGGTAAATGAATTAGCTTATCAAGGGAACAATGTTGTTGATGCGGTCACTCACTTGCACGTGTTTGTTGGATTGCATGTTGTTCGTGGTTTTAGAAGACTTAGGAGAATTCATTGATAGAAGCCTCACTCAAGTGATATTTGGAAAGCCCTTTAAGAGAATGACTAAATTGAATGAACAAATGGTTGATGGTTTAATTACATTGTCTAGTGAAGTTGAGGATTTTGTCTATCAAATGCCCCGTACACACCCTAGGTTTAAACACAAAGATATCGAGGCATGTAATCGAATGGATCCTATTTCGTTACTTAGTGAAAGAGACAAACAAATGGGACTTAGATATATTTATGAAAAAAATGAGAGGTATTATAGAAAATGTCTAGAGTTAGGAGATGATTATAAGAAAGATGAAAGAACATTTGAGTGGCTTAGATATGGGCATGTGAGCATGCATGAGACGACGTAGGAGCACGACTTCGACTCTAACTACAAGACTCATAAATAAAGAAAAACGCTTCGTGGGAGGCAACCCATGCTTAATTGTTTGCTTGTTTTGTTTTTCAATCTTGTTTGTATGTCTATATGTCTTTTTCATTGTTGTTTATTCTCATGTTAGACTTTGTGAAAATGTTTTATTTTGTTTTTAACCTCGTCTTAATTGCATATAAAGGTTTTTTACAAAAAGATAAGTGTAGGGAAGATCAAATATGTTTTTAAGAACATAAACATGAGATTAACAATAATTGAAATTGTATATCTTTGTGTGTTTGTTAGAGTCAAATGCTTGTATCGAGTCATAATGGATGTTTTGCAGAAATTTTTCCAGGTTTTAATGAGGTAATTTTTCCAGATTTTTTTCAGAAAAATGCATCAGACAAATACTTGCTAGGACAACCTGACGGCGTCAGGATTAACACCTGGCGACGTTAGGCAATGTAGAAACAGAATGTCAGTTTCGTTTTCTGTGTAACCTGAAATTTTTGGAAATTCCTAATTCATAATTTTCCAGAAAAACTGCAAACATCCATTCCACAAGCATTATATCTTACTCGCTTTCTAGTTTAGTTGTGTGTCATATATAGTTTTACCGCCGACTTTACGCGAATGTTTCGTTTGTTTTCTTATAAGTGTGCAAGTTATATTGGACAAGAAGAAGATACACATATTGGAAGAAGCTTATTACTTATTAATTCTTCTTGGAGGAGGATTTAACCGAAACTTTATACATATCCTACCGAGCTAATAAGAGGAGTACTAGTTTCTTTCTCTTTTAACTTACCTTCCTTTATCATATTTACACTTTCGGGGAACATTGGGGACAATGTTCAGTTTAAGTGTAAGGAGGGAGAATAAACGGGAACTTAGAAACTACTCACTCACTTGATTATTTGTCTTGTCCTTGGTAATTTGTGTAATAAATGTAGGATCGAAATATTATTGTGTTTGATGATTCGGGTGGTCTTGGATGATCAAAATACATGTTTGCCATATTTAGAGAGAGAAAGTAGAGAGAGAGGGTGTTCTTACTAGAGGTTTACACAAAGGAAATGTTAGATTGAATGAGAGCACCACCCTTCCATGGATGGAAGGGTATTTATACTACAAATACACGACCTCCTATCGGCTGTGGATCGTGGATACATGGGTAAAGACATCCTTCCTCCACGGTGTTACACTACACTAAACTACGCTACTAAATAACTAATAAACTACTAAACAACGAAAATAACGACACGCTCACGAGCTAACTTATGCTAGATCATAATTGGGGTGACCGACACTTTAACATGGAATTTTCTAATTCCTAACAATCTCCCCAAGGAGGTCACCCCATGAAATACATTTTGCTTCCTAGCATTCTATCTTTGACTTCGTTCTTGAGCTCAGACTTCAATTCTTCAATTCGCAATCTTTGTGCTTAATCGATTCTTCCAAGTCCGCATAGATTAGTACTTTAAGTGGAGGCCTTTGAACCGATCCACATCTTTGATGATCTTGAGCTTTCATTGAGATCATCACCACATTAAATCTCGGATCACCCTTTATTGTGTTGCCATCATGTGAAGTTGTGACTTTCGGACCGACATGCTCACACTTTTGAATCATGACATCTTTCCATCGAGTAGCGGAAGCCTCATCGGTTCATGATATTTGCAGCACAGAAAGGTAAGCATAGTATAAAATATCATAACCAGGTTATGTAGATATGCACCGGTCATGATTTCTTCAATTAAGTGTGGTTTTTGTAAACATGCGGCTTTGGATTGACTCCTCAATTTCGATCACCGCAATCGTCGGGGTGTACCGCATACGACGATTAACAATAAAGCGCACGAAAGTGTCTTTGATCACTTTCGTTGAATTGACGACACGCCCACCGGTTCCCGCTGATCGACAAGTACCGCCTGTGATCGGTAGGATTCCTAAGAATCTCCTTGACAGTGGTTTCATTTGTTCTAGCTGTTCTCAAACCGAACGCCTCAAAGAAGACAACACGGAGTGAGTGAACCAAAGAAATTGAGATTCACCGATTGATGAAAATGATTTGAAAAACAATCGCGTATTGCTTGAAGAAAGAGTTTTGCAATACGACGAAGGTTTTATGAGAAAGATCAATTTTCAATCAAAATACTTTTGTATTAGAGAATGAGTACACATTCGACGTGCTAGCTAAAAGAAGAGATTCGCACATCGAACGGTTTTTCTAAAAGTATTTTTCAATCGAGATACTTTTGAATTTGAAATGAATACACATTCGACGTGATAGAAAAGAAGGTTTGCACATCGAACGGTTTTCCAAAATTATTCGTCAATTCCATTCTGGACCAAGGTTGATTCAAGAATGAATCTCCCATCGTTTCTATCCAGTTGTCACAAGCTTGATCTTACGAGAAGATCTCATATGTCACCCACCAAGAGCTTGTTTGATGTTGGCTCTGAAGGATTTCCATCTTCATCGTGAATACTTTTACATACCACTCGGATGTTCCGCAATACCACAAGGATAATGCGTAGGACTCTTAATATATACTTACTTTCCACCTTGTGTGAAACAAAGAAGTCTTCATGAATTTAGTGTCCTAACGAGATATTGTGGATGATCTCTGGCTCTACACTCAATAGTGCACATTTGGTTCTGTGTCGGAGACTGGGAGAGGGTCTCTCTTCAATATCAACAATCTCAAGAGAAAGTCGATAGATAATGTTGGTTCCCCGTGAGAATGAAACAAGCCCTTTAAGAGGAACTTGAGTAGTTTGGGAAGTTTAGTGCGCAAGGCCACCGGGTCCATGTCGCCTTGTCTTCAATACCGGTGTTACCTTAGTAAACACCAAGAGTATATGTATTGAACCCAGATCCGCCCTAAGATTGAAAAGATGGAGGCTATTTCTTTTCACCCTTTTCACATTCAGTTCTTTTTCATTCTTCAACCCCTTCGCTTACCGAGACTTCATTACTAGAACCTTGTTGGGTTTATTCCAGTTCTAGCTCGTCTCATTCGGCACTCTTCCCATATCTCACTTTTCTCCTTTTTTCAATATACCTAAGGACTCTACACTATCTAGTGGATTGTCCTCGGTAGATCCCTCCGCTCAAGCGGATCGTGGGAACTAGTACCTAACCTAACCATCCTTATAACACCATACATAAAGTAAATTGGTCGGTCTTTTGGTACAGTTCATTCCTTCTCGAAACCAATTGAAAAATCATTTGGAAAACAATCAAGGTACTTGTGATACGAGATCAAAGCATTTTGTACCTTAATAGTTTTGATCATTTAGAAAACCTCCCTCAACATGCGTGTGATTTAGAAATTGTTTGGCACATGGAGGCAAGAGGACTTTGAAATATTTTCTTTGATCACAATTTTCATACTGAAAAAGCCATTTGATTTTCTTGGTAAAATTCTCCCTCAATATGTGCATAGGATATTTTAAAACATTTTATCACATAGAGGCAAGAGTTCTTTGAAGCACATCCACGATCACAAAATCCATTAAGAAAACCATTTAAAACTCAATCAAGGTACTTTATAAATAACTTTTAAAAATCTTTGTACTCGATAGTTATGCTCCCTCAATATGTTCTTCGAGATTCGAAAGCGTTTAGCACATACGAGAGAGCGACTGCATAATTAAATCAAAACGATCACCTTTATCAAATTTCATTATTAAATCACAAATTCTCCCGATCAAAAATATCAAACCCTTTGAGATTTTTTATCCCAAGTGATTTAATTAGGTTTAGAAAACATGGGAGAAAATGTGGCCTTGTTTAAATACTCGTCGGTTTTGGATAAATCCTCCTCCTCAACATGTGCATTGTGTATTTGAAATCGTTTGGCACATGGAGGCGGAGTGCTTTGAAGGACTAAAACCAATTCCATTAAAACAGATTTGAGATTTAAATCACGATCTCTCCATGATCAAAATTTCAAACCATTTGAGATTTGTAATCCCAAAAGATTTAAATTATTTAGAAAATTTTAGGGGAAAGGCGTGGCAAGATTTAATTTTGAAAGATGATGATAGGAATGATTTAGACATTAAAGATTATTAGTGTCGTATGATTGTTTTAAGAGAACTTTAAGTAAAATAAAACAATTTTACAATCAAACAAGAACGAGTAAAAATTTCATTTTGTAAGATCTTTGAGTATTAAAGAAAATCATACAATGACATAACATTAAATCTTTAGATCACCACTAATTGTTGTACAGACGGACCTTTTATGAAGAAATATCGCTTGAAAATATTTTATTTTAAATCACTCTCCCTCAATCCATGATGTAAGTCAATAATTGAGTGACTAAGGTTTGATAAAATGAAGTCCGGTGATTTTCAAAATTTAGTCCAATTAATTTTCAAAACAATATTTTCCATTTTCAAAACAATTTAATCAAATTATTCAAAATTGTTTAAAAATGGTATCCCGCACAAAGATACGTTAGGTGGTTGAGAAGCTTTCGTTGTTGTTGTAGGGCTTGAAGAAAACCGTCTGCAGATGCGATGAGACTTCTTCTTACGTTGCATTTTATATGCCAACCGAGGTCAAATTAAGCTCCGCTTCTTCAATCACTTAGAAGAAAACCATCTGCGATGCGATGAGACCTCTTATGTTGCATTTATGCCAACTTTCCATTGAAGTCAAATTAAGCTCCGCTTCTTCATTTGTCAACCCAAGATATAGTTACCCTTTCCTTCGGCATCCAATCATCTTCAATTGTGGGATCCGGATCGGGAACATTCTTTTATACCAATATACCGCATACGTTAGTGAACACACATACAAATATATGGTGGTCGACATCACCCAAACAACAATCGACTAATTAAAGTCAATTTAACATAACAATCGGATCATATAAGGCATGGGGTTTATGTGTTAATCAAACCTAATCATCTAAACCTAACAATCATATCCTAAATTCCTAGTCCTTCGACACGGGCAAATATCATTTTTAATTAAGCACGAGGATAATTAAGAAAGCTCGTTAGATGATATAGATTTGAAAACATTCTCCCCTCAATCAATGACTTATTTTACGAAAAGATTAAAAGCGCTAAAGTCATTGATTGAGTTTTCAATTTTTACGAAAAACTCAAACCGATTGGTTTTGCAACTCATTAACCACCATTTTGTTAAAACACCAAATATTTTTCAAGAATTTTAGAGAAAAACATTTGTGTAGGAACAAAGATCCTTCGACATACTTTCCTTGTTTTGTTTTTAGGATAAGTGCACGAAATATTTTGAAAATAGTTTAAGCGTAGCACTTTCATTCTTTAAAAAATGGGTTGCTATCTCAAATAATAGCAAGCCATAGTTTAAGCACGGTCACAATCAAGAAACGCAAGCCATTATTTGAAGCCGGGTTCTGATGCAAATAAGCGTAAGCCATTAATTGAAGCCCGTGTTACGATCAAATAATCGTAAGCCATATTTTGAGACATGTTTAGAAAAGAATATTTACACCTCTGCTCGAACTTCATCTAAAGTCCCGTGCCATTATTGAATGACATTTCTAAGACCGTAGATGTTATCGATACCGAAGACATGTCTTGAGAAAACATATTTTGGTCTTTTGAAATTTTCGATTTTATGGGTTTTGAAGGTTTTATAATTTTCTATTTTGTTTTGTTGGTTTTATATTTTCTATTTTGTTTTCGATAAATATATACAAAGATAGAGTAGATGATATAGTATAAGAAGATGATGATACGAAAGATGCGAGATAAGGATATCGAGCGACCGTCGTCAGAAGATAGAATTCGTCATCTCTTAAACTTCCACCACCAAAGCTTCCGATGCTCCGAATAGAAGATGGAACATGAGCCTTTGAGAAAGAGACTTTGGCGCTTCCCCAAACCGAAAATCCATTAGATGAGCGATTCAAGCTCTATTTCAAGCTTTCCTTAGCGGTGCAGAGAAGCACACCATTATCATAAATCCTCTGCTCCTTTTAAGACCGATAATCGAGATTCTCCATTCGAGGTTATATCATCCAATAGAAGAACAACAACGTATCATCCCACTTTTAAATAATCTTCTCAAATTTCCTTTCCACTAAAGTGCAGGCGATCCATTCCAAAAGGTGTCAAGAAACCACTTCCCCGAGTAGTTGAATTGATGCGCCCGTCTCTTAGAATAATGCTCAAGAACTCTCCGAACACACATCATGAGGGAATGAAAACACCTTCCCATGTTCACATTTTTCTTCCGGATGATCGTATATGAAGCTCAAGAACCAAGTACACCAATACCCAAGAGCTCTCCCGAATACACATCATGAGGGAATGAAAACACCTCCCATGTTCACATTTTCTTCCCCGATGATCGTGTATGAAGCTCAAGTATCAAGTATACCAATACCCAAGGAAGGAATAATCGATAACATTGAAGAAGCGAGGCCAAGTCATCGATTATCTGCGGATGACAATCTGCGGATGTCGACTCCGGAATAAGTGATTATATCTACGAATCACTTATTAAGCGTCAAGTGAAACAATTGGCGCCCCAATGTACACAATTCTCTCTCTCCGATGATTGTGATACCATCGAGATCATCACGCACTTGTGTACCTCTTTTATCTTGAAACTAAATCTTCCATCGCTTCCCGCATAGTTGGAATAAGAATACTAAACGCCTTGATGAGTAAGACCTTGAGTTTCTCTGCGGTCATGACATTTGTTTTCCGGATATCTTCAATCACTTAGAAGAATTAAGTTCATCAAGTTTACTCGCCATGAGTCAAACCTTGAGTTTCTCTGTGGTAATAACATTTGTCTTCCGGGATATCTTCAATTACTTAGAAGTATTAAGTTCATCAAGTTTACTCGCGTTTAGATGCTTGTCTCCTTACCCTTGTTGGTTTTGATACTTGTAATCAAGAACTCTTTGAATGCCCAAATACTTGAAATTTGTTGAGAAGATCGCTTGAAGTCTTTGTGAGAATCAACATGTGAATAATGTGAGCAAGTCTAATTGGGGATTAAATTCGACATATCACATTCCCCAATTAGTGCTCTCCCTAGACCGACAATCTTTTGATAAATGCCAGATTAAGAAGAAGTCTTTAGATCATTAAATGCAACCCGTCTTTGGTCTTCTAACATATAGCAAGAAATGTAGAACGGACTATAGACTCGACCTTCTTCAAGATCGTCGGTTGGGGAATAGATAGTTAACATCTTCATCACACTAAAAGCATCCCAATTAACTTACATCTTGCAAATCCCTTAACTTAAATCCTCCCAATCAAACAAGAACGAAAGATGTTTATCAAGGAAATTAGCAATCACCATAACAAACAC
This sequence comes from Chrysanthemum lavandulifolium, assembly GCA_022545495.1. Lineage (NCBI taxonomy): Eukaryota > Viridiplantae > Streptophyta > Magnoliopsida > Asterales > Asteraceae > Chrysanthemum > Chrysanthemum lavandulifolium. The sequence continues at coordinate 179,802,099 of CM040240.1, forward strand.
ACGAAATGGTAACACCAAGTAACCAATCACATCAAACAAGAACAGAAGGTTGTTCGGAATCATCATGTTGGTGTGCACGTGAAGCATTAACCAGAAGCACTTGTCTTTAAACTCATCAGTCCGTGTGAAGATGTCAACCAACGGCTCTTAGAAGAGAGAAAACTCCATGTAAAGATGACCCGATACGATAAGAAGTGGCTCGGTTCTTACATGAGTTTAGAGCCATATGGCCATTAATTCTCAAATATCAATCAACAATGCAAAAAATTCACACTTCTTCTCCCTCAAGAATTGCATACGGAGATGCCATTCTTGATTAAAAAGTGAACATCATCCAAATGTAGTCTATTCACACTTCTCCCATAAAATTAGCACAGGATGTCGCCATCGTCATTATAGTTGAGAAAGTGGAATCGGAAAACAATCAACAAGAGTCTTGTTCACTTGATGACCAAGCGCATGGAAAAGTATGAAGCATGTTGATGAGAATGGTCATAATAAGAAGATTTCTCTTCTTGAAGATAAAGCGACCGACACGTACACCTTTCTTTTCTTTAGAGAACGAGGCATGAATCAAGTGTTCATACGTCATTATGATGAAGTACGAGGCCCGAATCGATGTGAGCAGACGTCATAAGAAGATTCCTCTTCTTTCCAAGATAATGCGCACCAAACGCATACACATTTCTTTTCTTTAGAGAACGAGGCTTGAACTGTTGTGTTCAAGCGTCACAATCTCTCTTTTCGACTCTCTAGGCAAAACATATAATCATCCCCATTATCATTGATGGGCTCTTTGTCGTGACGGTGATGGAGAAAACCCAATATGATGAATTTGACCACAAGTAAACTAACCCGAACTCGTGACTTAAACTTGCACATATGTAACAAAGAGCGGTGCCGAGACTTCATGCCCATTTGAATCTCTAAGTACTCTATACTCTTCAACCAACCAACCATCGAGTATTAGACGATATCACCTCTTGAAAATCCACAATTGAATGTGACCTTTGAGCACCACAACGTAACTCCTTTAAGTGATAGTTATTTTGTGGTGATAAGAGCCCAATTCCCCAAGTGGTAAAGAAAAGGTAAAAGTCACCCAACAATAACTAGATTTCCAAGTCTTCGTTTTTGATAATAAGCTTGAACAAGGATCATGAAGAATCTTCATCCAACCATCCCCGATACCTTCAGATACTAAGTACACTCGCCCGTGATATTTCACTTCAACCTCAAATAAATAATAGTGAATTAACTCCGTTGTCACATCTTGTTAAAAGCTCAAATCTAGCCTCCTTTGATCTTAACAGTGAACTTTGATAATGGTTTCATCCCGACCATGGTTAAAAGCACGTAACCCCGTAAAACCATGTAATAACCAAACTGCCATGACGAATATCCAAACACACATCCAATTCATGAAGTACTCCCTTTTATCCCTTCTTTGAAGCATAAACCACAACACCAGCATCAAGTAAGATCCATAATTACACTTTCTCTTCTCCAAGATGGTTCCATCATTACGGGATTTTACAACTCTATGATTTAAACCGAGAAATAGTATCTTTCGCGGGATTTTACAAAACCAAGAATAAACCGTAAGATAGATCCAGAAATGCACTTTACTAATACCAGGATGTTTCCATTGTCACGGGATTTTACAAGTCTATGATTTAAACCGAGAAATAGATTCTTTCGCGGGATTTTACAAAATCAAGACAAAACCGTAAACAATGTCAGCTTGAATGTGTTGTGACAATTTTGGTTTCGGTGAATATCTGTTTTAGGGGAACATGCAGTGGTTCATCAACGGTTCGTTTACCAACATCAACATCATCATCCATCCAATAAACACTTTGGTAAACACATCACACACGCATTCTGTCGGCTATTGCTGTGACCACATGGAGAAGTAAACCCGATATGTCAAACTTGATCATGAAGTAAAATTCCCCAGATTTGTTACTTAAACTTGTACTAATCCTCGTGAAGAAGAAACGGTGTACCCAATGTACAAAACCTCTTGACATTCTCAAGTGAGTGAGACACCGAAGTGATAACTACGTTGTGGGTTAAGCGAGAAAGAATCACAAACGTAACTAAATAGCCAAGTCTTTATCACCCTTTATAAATGCCCAAACAAGTCATCTTCGTGGAAGGGTAGAAAGAAAGAAGACGAAATAAGTAAACGCGCTCGGAAAACCTTACTTCAAATACAAATAAGAAATACCGTCCAAACAACCCCGTAGTTAACATTTAAGCACTTCAAGCCGCGACACAATAATCTCCGTGAAAAATGTAAACACCCAATTGTCAACTCTCATAACATGATGGATCACATCATCTCATCAACTTACATCATCAAATCTCCTTATCACAAGTCATCGTCAAATCACTTCAACAAATTACAAATCACATAACCCATCAATTCACTTGAGAGGCCTATTAGACTCAATCATGTGAATGATCCAAACTTGGTTACAAGCAATAATCTATGTCCGATCTATATCCGTTTCACAAACAAATTATTAAGTCCGGTCTACATAGTCTACCACTATCACTCAATTTTTCTCATGAAGCCCATCAAAATTAGAAGTAGCACTTGAAATCCACTCAAACCATTAAAAATAATAACTCATATCACCAATAACTTCAAATATCCGTTACACAAGTTTTGACGAAATATTCTAAAGTTACATTTGCAACTTTATCTCATGAGGACAAATTAAATTATCCGAACCAACAAGGTGTAAAGACAGCATGTGGCCCATTTTCCATATTCAAACAATACCAACACATGGCCCAGTTTTGTGAAGACTATTACTCGGCCCAGTTAAAGTTACCACTTGATCTAAATAATCTAAGACAAGTTGCCCTAATATTTGGGTATAAAACACAAGTTTCACATACCCTAATCTCGCTTAATACTAGTGCAGACACAAAAGTCATCTTCAAACCCTAAATTCATTCTCAACACAATCCGCCTCTCTCCTGAAAAATAACTCATCAATCAAACCCTAATCACAAATCTGGTAAAGCCCAAATGAACGCATCTTTTACTCACCACAGGGATTGTTCGAGTATAGTCATTTAAGCCACAGGGATGGCTTTAAGATGATGATTTGATTTACCTCGTCACAGGGATGACATGAGGCTTTGATGAAGACAACGAAATTCGACCCAAGATACACGGTAGGAATTAATTAGCACTTACTAGTTACTTGATTTGATTTGTTTGTAGTGTAGAAACACGAATAAATGACAAGCGTGTTAACAATCTTGTTAAGAACGTTACATAATTCGTAAATTACATCAACAACCTGATCAGTGAAGATTGAAGTGAGGGTTTGACCCTTGTGGTCTTGATTAGTCATAAAAAAAAAAAACCTCACAAATCTGAGATTAAAAAACGAGTTAACATTAATTGTTAAACTCGTTTTATGATTCGAACATCAACACAAAGCACACGTTAAACAAGTTTTGAGTATTTCTTTTCATTTCTTGTTTTGAGTATTTTGAGTTTACTCGAACCAACGAACCAAGGAAAAGATTTTTAACAAGTTTGTTATGAATCTTCTTCTTTTTGATTCGAATATAATTGAAGGAATACTTCAAAACTAGATCGATGATGATGATGATTAAAAAAAATCTCTCGAAGATTAAATCAATTTGAATCGAACTGAGATTGATTATGAATTTAAAGTTGAAGTGTTGAAGTTAAAGGGATGAAAAAGGTGTATTTGTAGTTGAATATTGTTTAAGAGTTTTAATGGACTGATGATGGTGTTTAACTTGAGGTCGTGATGTTGTTTGACATTTGTTTTGTGGTCTTGGTCATTGGTGTTGGTCTTGTGGTTAAACTCTTCTTCATCTCTATCTGTCAAGTCTAGTCGTGAGTCTAGTACATCTTTGTAATATCAGTCATGAGTCTTTGAGTCAAGTGACAACTCGCTTGACCATTCAATAATGGCAAGTCGCTAAATTGGTTTGACACAAGTCGCTACTTGTTTTTCCATTCACAATTCGCTACTTATAAACATAAGTCGCTACTTCATTTTTTGAGTGAGTCAAGTCGCTATCATGTTCAAATCACACAAGTCGCTAACTTGTTCAATAACAAGTCGCTAGGTCACCATAATCACACAACTGGCTACCAAAGTCGCTAAAAATGAGGTACAATGTATCTGGACACATGGGCAAGTCGCTATGAAGAATTATCACTATTTTCCGACCACTTTTATACTAAACCCATAAAAACAAGACAGAAACTGCTACTATTGACTGTTGTAGGACCACTTTTGAAACTGTACCAAAATAGAATAAGGACCAGTTGAGATATAACCATTTGAAAACTGTACCATTTGACCATTTGATTATAAAATATGTGAAAGTGAAAGGACCATTTGAGATACAATAACCATGATAAAAACTGTACCAAAATAGAAGGAATAAATTTCGACAACAAAAACTGGTGAGAAAGACAGTTTTAACATGATACCGAACCAAATCAATGACACACAATAACCATGGTGCGACACCACACAAATCAACACAACACAATAACCTTGGCTCTGGTACCAATTGTAGGATCGAAATATTATTGTGTTTGATGATTCGGGTGGTCTTGGATGATCAAAATACATGTTTGTCATATTTAGAGAGAGAAAGTAGAGAGAGAGGGTGTTCTTGCTAGAGGTTTACACAAAGGAAATGTTAGATTGAATGAGAAGCACCACCCCTTCCATGGATGGAAGGGGTATTTATACTTACAAATACACGACCTCCTATCGGCCTGTGGATCAGGGATACAGTGGGTAAAGACCGTCCTTCCTCCACGGTGTTACACTACACTAAACTACGCTACTAAATAACTAATAAACTACTAAACAACGAAAATAACGACACGTCTACGAGCTAACTTATGCTAGATCATAATTGGGGTGACCGACACTTTAACATGGAATTTTCTAATTCCTAACAATAAACTAAGAGAAATATTTTTTAGGGCAATTTAGCACTAAATTTAAATTTTTTTATGACATTTACGAGCTAAACTTTAGTCTCAATAAAGCGTCTCATGGATAGGAATTATATGACTAGCACAAAAACCGTATACCACTCAAATTCCACCCCAAAAATGTTAGGTTCGCCCCTAGATATTTAGGAATAAAAACATTCACCTTTAATGCTTAGTGAGTGTACCGGTAGCATAATAGATTCTAGAACTTGTTTTGTGATGCATTAGGATAACCCTTGTTTTAAATCTGTAATATAATTTACCTCTTCCACATCGGTCGAGTAATTTTCCCCACACCCTTGCAATGTACTTACCTTTAGTATACGATACCCCTAGTTACCCCCTCAGAGCCTATCCTTTTCGTGGTTCTCGTGATGTTTCGATTTTTCGGAATATCAATGAAGAGCATTGTTTACAATCCACCTCAATTGTTACACCTAAATCGCCTTAACCTACCTTGTATGCACTCACCTTTAGTGCATTATTGTTATCATTGCTAAACCTTAGTTCAATTATCTAGTTACTTGCATGGTTACTAAGTCGAGTCATATCATTTGCATACAGTTTTTGGACGATTGAGACTCATGGGTTAAAGTAATATTTTATGGAGTAACGGGAAAGAATGATAAATTCAAATTCCTTTTGTCTACGTAATTAAATACTCCAAGGTGTTTTGATCTTTTCAAATAGGGTGTCGATTAGTGTTAGTTAAATAAAAACTCAAGTGTAGGGATGCTCCTATAAATCCCTTTATTTTGATGTTATCGTAGAGGATGGTAGAGTAAAAAGGTATGTCTGAAAAAAAAATGAGAAAATCACACGGGCTACCATCCTACATCTATCTTTATGTTTATATTTTTAAGTTTATGTTCGTGTTTTGTTTTAAGTTGTTTAGTATTAGTGAGTCGAGTCTTGACTTAGCAACGCCACGCTTTACATGCTTGTAACATAAGATTGTTAACTTGCCACAACTAAATATCCTTTATCCAACAAAACCCTTTACTTCCCTACCCTAAGCCTAACGTTACAACCCTTGTAAAGACCCCTTAGATAGTTATTCCTAGGTGCTTACGTGTAACACCCCCAAAAATGGTTTGCAGCGGAAGTAAATGTTACTGGGGTGCTACTCGATTGATATCATAAGACAAAGTATAGAACAACATATTTCCTTAAAAGATTTCATTTATTCAAATAAAACAGAGTTACAACATCGTTTTTGTGCAAAAGAATAATTCCATAAAGGAATTTAATTGGTGCCAAATGTATATCAGAGTCATCTATGACCATGTCATGCCAATGCCCAAGCGCCTCCAAAGTTTAGCTATCGCCTTTTTATCCTGAAAATACATGCTAAAAGTCAACGCAAAGGTTGAGTGAATTCATAGGTTTAATAATAAAGCAGTTGATCACAAGATTCCAAGTTTAAATAAAATAGTGGGCTAAGCACATTACTCCCATAATCGTAAGTATTTATCATTGCACTAAGCTCATGACACCAATACTCAATATTTGCGCTCACCCGCTAAGGATTGTGAGTTTTGCCCCCAAAGAGAGGTAATTGCCAATTACCTATTGTTCTCAAATATAGTGCGCCCCGTTATTTCCGATAACCAAGGACGGGATCGTTAATTCCCATAATACTATCCACAATATTTGCGCTCACTCGCAAGTGACTAATGTTTCATGATAGAAGGGGTCTTTCGACAAGATTAACTTAAGCAATAATAATATCAGGAAAAACAACATACAATTTTCAAGCAATTGTGATCATAAAAGTAGTAGTAGCATGTATTCTCCCCTCAAGGAGTTAATAAAACAGTTAAAAGAGTAAAAGTGGGGCTATAAACTCACCTTAGTGAAATGGTAGACAGAGTAAAGTATTGTCAAGGTAGAATGTAAATGGCTCCAAAAGATAACCTGAATAATATGGAAGTCTCAGATAAGTCTGACTTATCGAGAATAGTGATTTGAAATAAGGTCGGATGGCAAAATGGTTTTGTGGCAGAGGTGGCTTGCGTGGTAAAATGTTTAAAGTTCAAAAATAAAGTTATATACTATATAACTTGACTTTAAGTATAAAGTGTTGTTAATGTTTATATTTTCTCGATCTGAATAATGATGTTTATAATTAATCAAAAGTTGGTGAGTGATAAGTTGTAGAATATTTTCTAGTTAAATGAATCGATGTATTTTGTACAAATAATCCCTAGTTATAATATCCGTGCACGCACGGGCTTTTGATATAAAAAAATTGTTCTGTATTAATACTGAATATTGTGTCTTTAAAAGTAATTTCATATAATTATATAGTTATAAGTTTCATGCACGCACGATGTTTACACATAAATCACATTTATTTTAACATTTTAATTCAGTATATACATATATAAGAATTTGCCCATGAAAATTGTGATATAAGTACAACTAATACTTATACACGAGTTTTTCATTATGCGTTAACATCTATTAGAATTTGGTAAAATATTTGCATAAATTTCTGTTAGGTAACTCAAGATTTAATTTATTTAGCTGACAAAGATGTTGATGTTGTTATTTAAATTTCATTACCGATATTATGTTGTACACATGATGCAAGTTTAATAGCACATAATGAGCGTTGATAAAATTAAAGTATACTCCTTAAAGTTTTTAAAAAATGTTTTTCTAGATATCTTTATATAAATAAATGAGAATTACATGAGTTATTATTATAGTTAAAGTGTACTCCTTATTTTTTTTAAAATGTTTTTCTATATATCTTTATATATGAATCATTGTTATAAGTACAATTGCATATATTATTTTTATATTAAAGTAACCCGTACTTACAATTTGATAATTATATTTACGTTTTCAGTAATTTAGCCGTATTTTAAATGTAAATTCGTGTTCACATAGGTTAAACTTTTAAAAATGAAATAAATGAGTTTTTATTGTTATATTAGTAAAAGAAAATTGATACTTATAATCTTATGCAAATTTACATGTTGTTATTTTAAAACAACATATACATTATATTTTTTAATATCTAAAGTGTAAAGGGTATAAAGTATAAGGGGGTATTTGTTTATAATCCAAAGTTATTAAAAAACATGGAAGCTTATAATATTACATTTAACTCTATATAAATTTAAAAATTCAACCACTAAAATTTTATTAATTACCTAATCTTTTTAAGTTTTTGTTTTCACAAATTTGACACATATATTTTTATGTGTTTTTTTATCAACCAAATTTTTTTCACCAAATTTATTAAAGTTTGACCAAAATCAATGATTTAAGATCATTTGAGGACCAAAGATATTTTACATACCAATGGATCAATCTCCACCATTCATTTTCATTAAATCTAATGGATGAGATTAATGTCAACAATTAAAAAACCTCACTTTCATTCATTTTTTTTAAACATAAATATCTTTCAACCCGTTAATCGTCAAGTGAAAAAAAAAATATACTATTAAGACGAGCATTTAATTATCTTTTCATAGATAAAGACTTTGATATACTTTCGAGAAAATTTTTTTCGTGTTTTCACGTTTTTTAAGTTTTTTCGTTTTTACGCATCGAAAATTGCATGAAAAATCATATATGATTTAACACTAATTTGAATACCACATTTGATATTAGTGTTAAATCGTATATGATATGTATATGATATGTGATTTATCATATATGATTTAACACTAGTATCACATATGATATTACATATCATATGTGATTTAACACTAATATCACATGTGATTTTCAAATTAGTGTTAAATCATATATGATATTTCATACAAATTCTGTTCAAGAAAAACGAAAAAGACGAAAAACGTGAAAAAACGATTTTTTCTTTTTCAGTATATATCAAAGTGCCTGCCTATAAAAAGATAATTAAATGCCTGTCGCGATGGTGTAACTATTTTGCTTAACGATTAACGGTTTAAGAGATATTTAAATTATAAAAATAGGTGAAATAATAAAATGTTTTTAATATCAGCCATTGATTTATTTTTAGATGGATGGTGAAAATGAGTCCCTTGATATGTAAAAAAAGTTTGGTGTGTAAAATAACTCTACTCAAAATCAATTTAATTTTGACTTTTATTAACCAATCACATCACACGATTTTGCTTATGTGGCGAAATCGAGCTCTCCTATTGGCCCAATTGTTTTTTCAATAAGAATGAATTGACAAAATCATTCCGAAATGATGTAATTCCTTTATTATATAAAATTTTTCCTGGTATGTATTCGAGTTAATCGATAATAACGTTGAGTTATATGTTTTAAGCAAGGTTATAAATAGCGCGAGGCGTGGCATAGCGGCATAATCAAGCCTCATGCCTTTGCGGCTAAGGCGAAGCTTTTGCGTTTATAAGGCGTGACATAAGGCGGCACAAAGTATGAAAATATGTATATATTCATATCACAATTCATATATATCGAGTTTCAAAACATGTGGCATAAGGCGTGGCGTGGCGTGGCGTGGCGGCGTGACCAAGCTTCGCGCTGCGGGTTTTCATGCCTTTTGTAACACGATGGTTTTAAGATTACTTTATATATGTTTAGAGAAATATATATATATTTCGTTATAGTCTCAAGAGGTAGATTTTTGATACATGTTACTACGATAACGTTGTAAAATATTAATTTGTCAAAATGTGATTAGGTTTATGAGTAAACCTTTAAGTTATATAAAAGTTACACTTTTAACCTCAAAGTTAAATATATTACAAATTTAGTCCAAAGTAAATATATATTTTTACATTTTAGGTTCAAACCTTTTCAACATTACATTTTATGCTCAAAAATACTATTATATTCAGTTTATAACCTCATATTTCCAATTTGGCAGTTTTAACTCTTAGTTTTACAAAAGTTATACTTTTTACCCAAGTTTCGTAAAATTTGTAATTTTAGTCCAAACTCACAGTTTTCAAATTTCAACATTTCCGTTTATAAGCTTCCAGCAGCTTATCTAAGCTTATAAAACAGCTTATTTCATGAAAATAGCTTATTCTTAACTCATTGGGCCTTAACGATTTAAACAAAGGCCCGTTAAGGATTTTTGATCCGTTGGGTTTAGAAGTCAAATAGGCCTGGTTTTGGGCTTATTTTAAGGTTATAAAAACATAATAATCGAGCTTATTACAACAGCTTGTTAGTAACTTCGAATCTGTTTTATCTTCTGATGTGTTTGTGACAGAAAATACAGGAACAAGTATGCTATAATATCAGTAATTGAATTTGTATAAATCTTAGTCTTTATTGCTGTAAAATATATTGTTTACAAAGAGATCAATCCTATCTATTTATACTACATGAATCGGTGCAACAAAGAGGCATACCGATTCAGTAAAACGTTGTAACCTATTCTAAAATGGTTTATACCGTTTATCCTAATGACCCAACCCAAACTAACTTCGGTTTATACCCATACTTACAAATACATAATATTTAAAATACACTAAACTACCCTAATCTTTTCTTCTATAACATTAAGGTCCAACATTCACCCCCTAATATTATAGACGCAAATCTAGTCTTCATAACTTGTCTTTACAGCAATGTTGGTTCATCGTCTACATCCAAGATCAGGTTTGCCTCATCCTTTTTCTCTGATTTTGGACATTCGTTCCTGTAATGCCAAAGTTCATGACACTTATGACACCGTATGTGACTCTTGTCCCGTTGCACTCTACTATCGCCTTGACCTCTTCCTGGACCCCTGACCTCTTCCCTGGCCTCGTCCAAAGTCTCCATGATTTGAGTTTCCACAACCACAATGCTCACATCTCTGGTGTTTATCCTTATCTTTTTGTTTGCTTCCGTGAATAGAAGTCTACTAGACATATCTTCCTCCTTAGTCTGCTTCTTGGTGCGTTCCTCAAAAGCCTTCAATCTCCCAACGGCTTCTTGAAATGGCATCGTATTAAGATCGGAAAATTGTTCGATTGCAGCAACAATTTGAATAAACTTTTCTGGTACTGAGCCCAAAAGTTTACGAACCAATCTTTTATCGTCCAAGGTATGTCCGAGACTGCTTGCTTGTGATGCAATCTCACTGATCTTTCCCGATAGACATCGAGTGAATCATTAGCATCCATATTTAAAGATTCAAACTCGACTCAAGTGTCTCAGAATCGCGTCTCTAACCCTATCAACTCCTATGTGCCGAACCTTTAACGCATCCCAGATATCCTTTGCCGAAGTAAGATTAGCAATTTGCAATATCATGTTTTCTGGAAGTGCTTGGTATAACATTGCAACTGCTGTGTTGTTCTTCTTTTGATCCACTTCAGTTCCCGCTGTAGGTTCCACTGCTTTCCAAATTCCATGGACGTTAAAAATTGCCCTAATCCTTAATGCCCAAATAGTATAATTTGTAGAGTTGAGGATTGGGCACTGGAAGTTTAATGATAATCCTCCTTCCTTTGCTACATTTTCATTCTTCTTTGACGAATCCTCAGGCATGTTTCTTGTCTTCTTTCTACCAATCTTAATTAAATTTCCCTTCTTTCCACAAATACTAATCTGATTATGCTTTTATTTATGCCTCCAAATCCGATAATAAGAGTAAAATTATCGATTATATTTGTAAAAGGTTCTTAGAAAACAAGCTCGGTTTCTTTGGTCCTCTAGTTCTTGATCAAACACCTCATTGTTGAAAGTCAAACTCGTCTTGCCAATGATTGTCAATCCGCCTACGCTAATGACAATCAATCGCTTCTCCGTTTCGACAATCAAACCGCTTCCCCGCTGATCCCGATCAATTCGCTGATAATCAATCACGCCTTGCTAATGATAATCAAGCCCGCCTTCTGATTGAATTTTCTACTCCACAATCGAAAACCACTCGATGCCCACCGTTAGTAACTTTGAATCTGTTTTATCTTCTGATGTGTTTGAGACAGAAAATATAGGAACAAGTATGCTATAATATCAGTAATTGAATTTGTATAAATCTTAATCTTTATTGCTGTAAAATATATTGTTTACAAAGAGATCAATCCTATCTATTTATACTACATGAATCGGTGCAACAAAGAGGCATACCGATTCAGTAAAACGTTGTAACCTATTCTAAAATGGTTTATACCGTTTATCCTAATGACCCGGCCCAAACTAATTTCGGTTTATACCCAAACTTACAAATACAGAATATTTAAAATACACTAAACTACCCTAATCTTTTCTTCTATAACATTAAGGTCCAACACATCTTATACTGATTGCTTAAAATTCGCTTATTGGACTTAAAAGCCAATCGGTGGCATTTTGCTATAAAAACTGGGTTCGATCTCCCTAAGCTTTTGGGTTTAAAAATGTATCATGTGAGCTTATAAAGGAGACTTACTAGTGTAGCTTGTTAGTTTAGCTTATGAATAAATGGGTTTGGCTTTTAGCTCGTTCCAGTTCACGTTCGAAATAAATTATTTAAGCTCGACCCTAGGCGACTTATACCTAATTTCCGGTTTTTATAATAGAAGTTATTATGGTACGATTTGTAACCCGACTTAGAATGAGTCTCAAAAACGTATCATTCGTTAATGTAAATCTCATTTTATCATACCACCTCATGCATGGCCACACTAATATTGGGGTGCCACGTTTTATAACCAAAAATGATTACGATAGATATGAAATATAGAGTGCAAGCTATACTAGCATGGCACGATAGAAAATAGTATATAAATTGTGATATGTAGTGACAGGATCGAAAGAGGCTTACCACACCACAAAAGGATGGGGACACATATGACGTAGAGGCTAGTGATCAAGTTTATAAATAGCGTGAGACGTGGCGAGGCGGCATGGTGAGGCATCACGTCTTTGCGGCTAAAGCGAAGCTTTTGCGTTTATAAGGCGTAACATAAGGCGGCACAAAGTATGAAAATATTTATATATTTATATCAGAACTCATATATATCGAGTTTACAAAAACATGTGCCATAAGGCGGCGTGGCGACATGACCAAGCCTCACGACTTTACGAGGCCTTTGCGGAGCTTTTGCGAACCTTTTAGAACAGTGCTAGTGATTGATGAGGGAATCAATGTAATCCGTTCTCACTCCAACAAGGAATCAAAATTGATTAATCTTGATCTAAAACGTGATTGAAATCCTTGTGATTCTTGGCCAATTCTCCCGTACATATCAACAAGTAATAAAGTAAACTTATAACAAATTTTGGAAATGTGACATATGTGTGTTTGTACGTACATTTGAAAGGAAAGAAAGAGACTTTGAGTTGAAGTGATATAGATGTGAGTGTGTTAGCTGTTGGAAAATTTAGTGTACTTGTGGGATTAGTTCACACCTTGTAATTGGTTAGGAGGTACGGAGTGTACACCCATAAGGTCCATGAATACCACGACTCTAATAGTGGTTTGTATTGGTAGTGCTAGTAGAAAGCTGCGGTGGAGAAAATCGCTTGTGGTTTCCACCGATAAGTTGTGGTTTCATCGACAAGCGTGTTTCCAATCAAGTAGTGTTTCCATCAAGTAGTGTTTCCATCGAATCGGTGTTTCCACCGATGTAGTGAATCCATCGATAGTGCTATGAAAGTACCGATGAAAGTACCGCTTGTAACGGGCTTTGACCTATTCAAGTGGCGATTATAACCGCATAATGACCACGCTTAATTGGTCATGTAACCACTAACTGACTATAATGGGGATTATTATGAGGCAATTAATGGGCCGATTAATTCTCATAATTCCATTGGACTAGCTCGAGTAACCTCCTATATATAGGAGATCCGATTATGCATGAAGGATAGATGAAAACGATTAACACTTATAAACGCAAGGGTTATTGAATTGTGCCTAATTCCATAATCGCATTTGGTCTTATCCCAAGTAGATATTCGTGTAACCCTGCATTAGGGTCGAATAGTTTACTTTGGAAAGTGATCACACGATTCAAGTGATATCCGTAACCACCTAGTGGTATTTGTTTCACCGATTTGATAGTTGTTTCACGACATTGATTATCTAACCCTATTCCGGGAACACACCTCCAACAATCAAAGTAAACTATTTTGTGATAATCAATGGCAATCTGCGCAATGAAACACATGGCTTCAAACTTTTCTAAGCCGGATAAGTTTGAAGGGTGGACTTTAGGAGGTGGCGAAGAAGATGCACTTTGTCATCAAGCATGAGTGTGGTTTGTTGCTAACCACTCCTATTCCGATGATGGGGATGATGCTCTTGTGGAGCATATCGTGAGGAGGAGCAAATGGGAGAATGATGACTACATATGCAGAGGTATTATCCTCAATGGTATGCCCGATTCTCTGTTTGATATTTATCGAACTTTGAATCTTCCAAATTCTTGTGGATTCCTTGGATGCCAAATATATGGTCGAGGATGCATCAAGTAAGAAGTTCCTTGTAAGTAATTTCACAAATTACAAAATGACCGATTCAAGACCGGTTATGGAACAATACAATGAACTTTTAGTATACTTGGAAGGTTTACACAACACAATATGCACATGGATGAGGCTATTCAAGTCTCTTGTGTCATTGATAAACTTCCCCTTCTTGGAAAGATTTCAAGCATACCTTGAAACATAAGAAGGAATTAACTCTTGTTGAGTTAGGCGGTCATCTGCGCTTTGAGGAATCTCTCAAGGTGAAGGATAATGACAAGCCAAAGAGTAGCAATACTCTTGGACCATCTGTTGTCAATATGGTGGAGCATAACAACTCCACCGAGCATAATGACAACAAAGGCAAACGTAAATATCATGATAACACAAGGCGATCCTAACAAGAAGGCAACACCAACTTGTTGGAAATGTGGCAAGACCGGTCACATTAAAAGGGACCGCAAAGGTGTTAAAGTTGGTGGTAAAGCCAATGGATCGTGCACTAATGGTTCAGTGGAGTGGTGGTTCACCAACTCATCGAAAGATCAAGATATGTTTAATAAGTCTTTTCGGTTATTATGTTACATATGTATCGAATCTTTTATGTGCGTGATGATGATGTTGCGTGGTGGGTTGACTCGTGCAACAGTTCATGTGTAAAGATAGAAGTTGGTTCAAGACATGAGTCAACGAATGATGGTTCTATTCTTCACATGGGAAATGAGTCAACGACCTTGGTGCATGGTCGTGGTTGTGTAGATCTTAGGTTTAGTTCGGGAAAGATTGTAACTTTGTTTAATGTTATTCATGTTCACGATATCGTGAAGAACTTGGTTTCAAGTAGTATTTTGAATAATCATGGATATAAACAAGTTATTGAGTCCGATAAATTTGTTCTTTCTAAGCATGGTGTTTTCATTGGTTTTGGTTATTTGTGTAATCAAATGTTCAGGCTTAATATTTCCACTGATAGTGTATTTATTTCCACTGATAGTGTTAATTCAGCCTTTGTGACCACCAATGACCTGACTGACTCTACCCTTTGGCATGCTAGACTTGGCCATGTACACTATAAAAGAATGCAAGATATGTCTAAGGATGGGTTAATCCCAGCTTTTGACATGGACACTGAAAAGTGTAAAACTTGCATGTTGACCAAGATAACCAAGAAACCTTTTCAAGGTGTTAGTCGTGAGACTAAGGTCTTGGAGCTTATACACGATGACTTTGTGTGATTTGCATGCCACTCCTTCTCCGGGAAATAAAGTAATTTATGACATTTATTGATGATGCTTCAAGGTTTTGTTATGTCTATCTCATTACATACCAAGGATGAAGCATTAGATAAATTCAAAGTGTTTAAAGCGAAGTTGAATTCTGACTTGGGTCTTTGATCAAAAGATTAAGGATCGATAGGGTAGGTGAGTACATGGATACTCTGTATTTTCGATCTGTTGGTATAATCCATGAGACGATCGCTTTATACTCCTCAAAGAAATGGTATTTCGAAAGGAAAACAGGTCTTGAAGGAGATGGTTAATTCTATGTTGTCCTATTCGGGATCGAGTCAAGGGTTCGGGGTGAAGCCATGTTAATGACTTGCTATTTATTAAATAGGGTTCCCAACAAAAGGAACAAGGTTACCCTTATGAACTATGGACTAAAGGAAACCTAACTCGAACTATCTCGTGGTCAGGGTTGTAGGGTCATTGTAAGACTCCTTGATCCAAAGCAAAGACTTTCGGTGAAAGAGGCATTGATCGCATCTTTGTTGGATATCTTGAGCATTCCAAGGCTTTTAGGTTCTATGTTATCGAACCTAATGAACATGTTTCGCTTAACTCAATAATTGAGTCAAGGGATGCAAACTTTGATGAGAATAGATTCTCATCGGTCCCTAGACCAAGTCGAGGATTCCTAATGGAACTCATGACTGGTGTATCGAGGTCCACGATGATGAACCATCGATGGTCCACGATGAGGTTGTGGTTCAACAACTGAACACGTGCTCGGGAAGAGCAAAGGGTTAGGACTCCAAAGTCATTTGGACTCGAGTTTCAACTATACTTAGTTGAAGGAACAAGGATGAGGTCTCATACCAATACTCCTATTGCTTCATTGTTGAGGATGATCCCAAGACATTTGAAGAAGCAATGAAGTCCCGTGACATTGCTTTCTAGAAAGAAGCAATCAATGATGAGATGGATTCCATCATGGGCAACAACACTTGGGTGTTGGTTGATCTACCACCTAGTTGCAAACCTCCGGGTTGCAAATGGATTTCAAAAGAAAATGAAGGTAGATGGAACTATTGAAAAGTTCAAGGCTAGACTAGTCATTCGGGGTTTCAAACAAAAGTCGGGGATTGACTATTTTGATACTTATGCCCACGTGGCTCGTATCAATACCATAAGGCTGCGATTGCTATGGCATCTATTTACAATCGATTATTCATCGGATGGATGTGAAGACGACTTTCTTGAATGGTGAATTAGAAGAGAGGTTTATATGAACCAACCTCGGGCTTCATCTTGCTCGGCAATGAAAACAAGGGTGTAAACCGATTAAGTCTCTTTATGGATCAAGCGGGCACCTAAGCAATGGCATCAAAAATTTGATGAAGTGGTTTTGTCTAGTGGTTATATTCTTAACCAAGTCGACAAATGTGTATATAGCAAATTTGATGATTACGGTAAAGGAGTCATCATTTGTCTATATGTTGATGACATCTTGATCTCGCACCGACCAAAATCGAGTTGACGACAAAGGAATTTTGTCATCAAGGTTCTCCATGAAAGACATGGGGAGGCGATGTTATCCTTGGTATAAGGATTAAACATGAAAGTAATAGAATTTCTATCTCGGTCTCATTATATTGAGAAGGTGTCGAGAAATTCAATTACTTTGATTGTACTCTGTGAGTACACCTATGGATACTGTGAGAAGTCGATGCCTAATAATGGCAAGGTCAGATCTCAACTTGAGTATTCTAGGGTAATTGGTGCTAATGTATGCCATGACTTGTACAAGACCCGATATTGGTTTTGCGATGGGAAAATTGAGCGGTATACTAGTAATCCTAGCGCTCATCATCGGCAAGGAGCTCGAGGGTCTTGAAGTATTTGAAGAGAACTATGGATTATTGTCTCATATATCGGTTACCCATCGATGTTGGAAGGTTACACCGATGCAAGTTGGATCAAGAACATCAATACAATTCGTCTACCGGTGGTCGGGTACTACTTGGTGGGGTGCAATTTCTTGGGCATCCAAGAAGCAAACTTGTATCACCAGTTCAACAATGGAATATGAATTTGTGGCTTTAGCGACTCTTGGTAAAGAAGTCGAATAGTTGAGAAAATTGCTTCTTGAGATTCCATTGTGGCTAAACCTATAGCACCTATTTCTATCCGGTGTGATAGTGCGCTACATTGGCTAAGGCTTACTGACCCGGATGTACAATGGTAAGTCTAGACACTTAGGTGTCGACATAGCATGATTCGTGAGCTTATCATGAATGGGTGGTATCTATAGAGTTTGTTAGATCTCATGAGAACTTAGGCGATCACTTGACGAAGGGTGCGGCAGAGACTTGGTTATAAAGTCGCTAAAGGGATGGGTTTAAGTCCAACTTAGTCACTGAATGCTAGGACACCCAACTCCTCACGAGGAAACTTAGGAGCTGAGTTCAATGTGGAAAGTCAACATTCGATGGACTGGAGCACATGTTTATTTTACATCCCAAGGTTGTGCTCGGAACTGCTTTGAAAGGAGGATGAAGTCTTTACTTCTTAATGGTTAATTTTCTTTGAAAAGTGCTTGGGAGAAGCATGAATAAAGAGGAACCACCTATGTAAATGTTGAAGTTTTGCCGCTTGAGGGAGCTTTTGGACTTTTAGCTTTTACAACATTTATGAATTTGGATATGGACACATGGCTTGTATAGTGTCGAGTCGATAAGTGTTTGAAAACTTGTGTGTATTTTATCTTCGGTATTCAAATGGGTTGAAGGGTTCAATTCTTAGAACACCACGATTCTCGAATATTTGAACGTGTAATATACTAAGATGAAAATTCAATCCTCGGACATTTTCGTTTATGCACATGTTTTGCTTGATGTTTGTTTTCATGCAAAGGAAGTGAACTAAATTTGGGAGGATTGTTGGAAAATTTAGTGCACTTGTGGGATTAGTTCACACCTTGTAACGGGTTAGGAGGTGCAGAGTGTATACCCATAAGGTCCATGAACACCCGACTCTAATAGTGGTTTGTATTGGTAGTGCTAGTAGAAATCTGCGGTGGAAAATCTTGCTTGTGGTTTCCACCGATAAGTTGTGGTTTCCAGCGATAAGTAGTGTTTCCATCAAGGGCGGTGTTTCCATCAAGCGGTGTTTCCAATCAAGCAATGTTTCCGAGCAAAGTGTTTCCATCGAGCAATGTTTCCAATTGAGTAGTGTTTCCAGCGATGTAGTGAATCCATCGATAGTGCTATGAAAGTCTTGATGAAAGTCGCTTGTAACGGGCTTTGACCTATTCAAGTGGCGATTACAAGCGCATAATGACCACGTTTAATTGGTCATGTAACCACTAACGGCTATAATGGGGATTATTATGAGGCAATTAATGGGCCGATTAATTCTCATAATTCCATTGGACTAGCTCAGAGTAACCTCCTATATATAGGAGATCTGATTATGCATGAAGGATAGACAGAAAACGATTAACACTTATAAACGCAAGGGTTATTGAATTGTGCCTAATTCCATAACTGCATTTGGTCTTATCCCAAGTAGATATTCGTGTAACCCAGGCATTAGGGTCGAATAGTTTACTTTGGAAAGTGATCACACGATTCCAAGTGATATCCGGTAACCACCTAGTGGTATTTGTTTCTGCTGATTTGATAGTTGTTTCTGCTGACATTGATTATCTAACCCTATTCTGGGAACACACCTCCAACATTATAAAGGGTGAGACACAAGAAGTTTGTCAAGTTTACAAATATTAAAGGGTCCTACTATGCAGTCACCCCATTGTAGGGGGTGTTGCATTATCCAATCATTGGGTTGGGGTGCTTGGAGGTGATGGGGGTGCTGTGGCAGTGGAGGTGATGGGAAGGGTATGTTTTTTCTCGATTTTCGTGCCAAATTTTTGTTATAAGTATTTTTACTAGTAGTTCTTACAAGTTTTTTCAGTTTTCATATTTTGTTTGACAAGTTTTTTTACAAGTTTTTTATAACTTTCAGTTTTTACAAGTTTTTTATAACTTTCAGTTTTTTACAAGTTTTTTTTATAAAGTTCAGTTTTATAACTTTTAAAAAAAACGTAGTCGGAAAATTTTTGAGGCTCAGATTCGAAGGTTGCAAAGTGAGTTTTTATCTCACTTTACCGTCCATTCGGTTTCGGTTATCATCATCGCCTCGGAAAATTTTAAGGCTAAAAAATCATCATCACCTCGGAAAATTTTAAGGCTCAAATTCGAAGGTTGCAAAGTGAGATAAAAATCTCACTTTACCGTCCATTCGGTTTCGGTTATCATCATCGCCTCGAAAAATTTTAAGTCACAACTGCACAAAGTCACAAGTTCACAGGAACTGCACAAGTCTCAAACTGCACAAGTCTCACAAGTCTCAAACTGCACAAAGTCTCACAAGTCTAACTGCACAAGTCACAAGTATTCATGACACAAGCCTCACAAGTTCAACAAATTTCACAAGTTACACATTTTCAACATGAATGTGGTAAGTAGGATTCCAAAACTGCAAAAGTTCACAAGAAAGTAACTAAGATTTTCAAAGGGGAGCTGCTATGCAGGCACTTCAGGCTTATAATGCCACAAGAAAGCAACAAAACCAACAGCACCAACAAGAAAGCTACAACACAAACTAAAAACTAAAGGGAGAGTCTACACAAGCACCCCATAATCCACTTCCCAAGACACGACTTGTACATTCCAAATGACAGTAGCGAATATTTTATGGCTCGAATTCCACATCTTTTCCGATAGTGGATCCTAGGGATTGTTAACGTGGAAGGTGATGGAAATTGTGGCTATCGAGCTCTTGCCGTAGGTCTTGGTCATCCTGAACAAATATGGCCCAGACTTCGAACTATTGTCCGGGAAGAGGTAGACAATAACCGGGAAGTTTACATGCAAATGTGGGGGACTTGGTTTACAACTATGATCAACTCGCTGAATTGGTTTGAATCAGGTCCAGCACCCTACGGTCACTGGATGATTATGCCAAACATGGGCGTGGCTATTGCTACAGCTCTTAACCGTCCAAGTGTATGCATATCCAATTCACAATCTATTACGTGTCTTCCGCTTAGGTCAGGTCCAGTGACAACACGACTATTGTCCCCCGTTGTGATTCTTCGTGTGGTGGAAGACCATGCTGCTCACTACGTTCACGCGGTTCTGGATGAAAACTCACCACTACCGCTCACTCACCCACAATGAAGATGGTTCAGAAATGACTTGGCCGAGGGATGGGCACATATGTTTACTGAACGACAAAGCATGTTTAGAAGGACGTAGTATAGACATATGTTGCAAACGATTCTTGGTATATAGAAAGCGATTCGATTTGTATTGTAAGCGACAAAACATGTATAGGCGATTCGATTTATATTGTAGCGACAAAACATGTATAGGCGATTCGATTCTTGATTTATAGTAAGCGATTCTTGATTTATAGTAAACGACTCCTCATCTTTTATTACTGATTTTTGCTCCTGCTCGGTTCTTTCTCATCTTTTGTTACGAGAATCGGATGACATTCGGTGGAGGGACATTCGGTGTGTCGACCAACACACCGCTTTCGTGTTGAGAGTCCAGTTATGTGCCTCCTCTCCGGCTATATCTCCATTGCGGATGAGGAGAATTTTATACACCGTCCTCCGGTTCTTCCTCATCTTTTTACGACCGTCTCGCGTTATTAGTACGAGAGAGAGATTGCGGATTGAGGAGACGCATTTCGAGTTAGAGTTTCGTGTGGGATGGATGGCGACATCATTGGGCGACTACGCCTCGGGCGTGATTGATCTTAGTTTCTAGTTATATTGTGATTTTGTGAACCATGTATCAACTATTAATCTATAACAAGATTGGTTATTTATGTATTCAAAGCTTCTAACTTTGTGAACCATGATATTGCTGATTTATATTGTAAATAATTATACAAATTCTTTTAGCCAGATGCAACAAGAAAATCCTTTCTTGTGTCGTTGTATAATTGAAAGAACATCCCAAAAGCCCAAAAGTTGTGGTCAGAAGTATTATGCATGTCCTTTATCAAAGGTAAATAACTAAACTTTTGCTTATTTACGTAAATATATCAATAACTTGTTTGTTAAGAATACATTTCTTATAATTGTTTCACCATGTAACAGCCAGGGACTAAAGACTATGGGTGTCGATACTTTATGTGGAAGGATGTATTTCAACAAAAGTACTTTGGTCAAGGCTCTTCTTCAACGCAGTGCTCAAACTGCGAAACTAAAGATAACACGATCAACATGCTATTGGCTCAAAACAATTTGTTGAAGGCAAGAATAAAGACGTTGGAGGCATCATTGGAATTGACAAGAAATCCAGTTGATCACGCATGTCGGTCAGTGGAATACTCTATGAGCTTATAGATGACATTAATAATCTTCATGTGGAGTATATTTCATTGTAATATTAGTAACATTTGTTGTTGTACTTGTTTAATATTTTAATGTCTAATGTTTTATTGTTATTGTTTATTTAAATAGAAACAAATACACAATTAAAAAAAACATAACATAAAAAACTACACAAATAAATATACTCTACATATAAAAACACTACACAAATAAATATACTATACATATTAAAACACTACACAATTTAAACAAATAAATACACTACACAAATTAACTCTATACAATTAAATACAAAAAAAAAAAAAAAAAAAAAAAAAAAGTAGCAAATGATTGGGTCGTGGGCCCCACCCTATAGGGTGCATGGGAAGTAGATTATGGGGTGCTTGTGTAGATTGTCCCATATTAAATGAGAGATGTACTAAAAACTTAATTTGTAGTGTTGGTATATCTTTGAATGGCAGAAAAATAAGAGAAGAGCATGATATTGTGTCAATTTGAGTTGGTGTGTTGGCAGTAAGGGTTCGGGAAGACAAAAAGGAAGGAGACAAATAGGTTTGATGTGAGGTCTCATGGTTTTAGTTGGCATTACATATTTTCAAGGACTATGACATCTTACATGTCCTTCTAGTATAATTAATCTCATTTGGTTAGGTTGCCCCAGTAAGGGGATTCAATCCCCTTATTTTTCACTGTCACGTCAGCTTTCTCTCTCCAGCGATTAAGTGCCCCAGTAAGGCGACCTACACTACAAAAAAACATACCCCACAAATATACCTTTTATATTCATTAAATACACACACACAAACAAAAAGAAACCAACCTAAAGTCGATCTCTCATGCGATCACTTCCCTCCTGAAAGTAACATGATCGATTGGGTGATCGAATGCCCACAGTAACATGATCGATTGGGTGATCGAATGCCCACAGTAACATGATCGATTGGGTGATAGATCGAACAAGTCGATCTCAACTCTCTATTGCAGACAGCCTTACATTTTTGTTTCTAAAAAAACGTGTGAAGACAGAGAAGAGAACAAAGGGTTGTGATGTGAAAGTTCATGGAGTTTGACGAGATTTTGAAATACAATAATGAGAGTAGCCACATGAGACTAAGGTGGTGTTTGTTTTTAGAGGCTCGAATCAATCAACCGCACATCCGAATCAATCGAGGCGTAAATGTCTGAATCGACCACATCCGAGCGGGAAAAAACTCATGTTTAAACCGCACATTTGCTTGCTCGTACTAATTTTTTTTTTTTTTTTTTTTTTTTTTTTTTTTTTTATGTCGACAAGAGGAAACAAGAGGCATTCGGACACCCTCTCAAGTCTAGACTATTAAGATCTTATCGCTCTTAATGCGCCCCGAACGGGAAAAAAAAAAGCGATCGAGCGACCAAAATGTCCTAATCGCGTCGAAGCGGTTCAGATTAAGAGGTTGTTAAGAGGCTCTTTATGAAAAACAAACAACACCTAAGGGTACGTTAGTTATTTAATTTAATGAAGGGTCTAATATTTAGTCCAAGGGTGCATTCGTTACTATCGTAACACAAGAAGAAAACAATATATGTATACATAAATATATAAAGGGTGTCCGTTTGGTTTGTAAAAGAGACGGGCCAAGGCCCAAATTAATTAAGGTGTGCCGGGTTAATGTTATAAGGCCCAAAAGAAAGAAAGAAAAATTAGAGAAAAGGATAGAAACTTAGAAAATATTTAAGGATGAAATTTTTAAATGAGGTAAAGTTATAAGTTTGGTCGTGAACGAAATATAATTGTCATGAAGGGGTCGTGATGGGAAAATGTGACAGTGTTCAAGTATTGCTCGGGATAATATGTTACATTTTGATTTGTAACTTAAAGAAAAAAAAATATGGTGCTAAATTATCATTGATAATAACGTTGAATAATTACGAGTTTATTTTTACGGGTGCTTACATTACGCCAAAGAGGTGGAGGTTTGATCTATTCTCAAGCCTATAGTAATCTATGTACTATGCTTGGTAATGAGTGTTTATCTTCCATTTCCATTCATATTATACTTCATATAAACCCGAGAGATGAGAGAATCCAAACACCAATTGTGAGGTGCTAGTATATAATTTTCGTGCTTATTATGACTATTGTGACGCTTTTACTTGTTGTAGTCAATCTTAAACCAATGCTTCATGCCCCCTAACTTATAAATTGATTGGCCAAAAGCACATTTGCTTGAGGAAAAGCAAATTCCAAGTGTAGGGATATTTCATAAGGATTTAAACCATACATTTTTAGGGGGTCATTTAAGCCCTAAATCAACACATTTTATATCCGTTACTACTTAAAATCGTTCCTTTTCACATTTTAGGTCTTTTGGAAGCAAAATGATGAAATGAAGCATATTTGGACGAAAAAGAGCGAAAACATGAAGAAAATGGCAAAGTCAAGATCAAAGGCACTCCAGCAGCACCGGACGACGTCCCAACCAAAGGGCGACGCCGTCCCTTTATAGAAGTTTTGATCAAATTACACAGGACGGCTCAGAACAAATTTTGGTTCTACAACCTGACAGCATCACGCCTAAACTCTGGAAGGCGTCACCCTCAATTTCCACACCAGACGCCCAAGAACCAAGCTCAGAGGATGTCCTTCATGAAGATTGACGGTGTCACACTTATCAACTGACGCCGTCCCAACGATGACTTGGCCCAAACGAAACCCTAATGACGGCGTCACTAGAAAAAGGTGACACCGTCGCATTTGTAAATCTATATATAGAATTTGATTTTTCTGTATTTTAAGAGGTAGAACTTTGGAGAGCAAACCCTAATTCAGTTGTAGTCCGACTTGGACATTATTCGAGGGTCCCATACCTTATTTTACATCACAAGATAAGTTTGTTTATCCATTTTATCATTATGTCTACCCCATGTTCAGTTATATGTGTGTATGCTTGCTTGTTTAACATGAGTAGCTAAATTATCCATGTGTTTGCTTAGATCTATGAAACCTAGTTGTTAATTATTGTTAGGTTGTCTCTTATCTTAATTGGTAGACGCTAGAGTAAGGAAAACTGGATTCTTCTTTAATTGTTGCGAGCTTGAATGTCCTAAATAGCAAAAAAGCTTAAGAGTTCACTTAGGCCATTCGTTGTGTTTTTTGCGTGATTTGTAGCTTAAGGATAATAGAGTATTCGGTGGAGATACCATTGTACTCGCCGATCCCGGATAGTCTAGAGGAGAGTTGCAATTCATAGAACTAGGGAATTAGGCACCACCCTACGACCAAACGGAATACAACGCACCAATTAAGATTAGGATGTGACAATTCAACCGAAAAATAAGAGATAACTAGGGAGTAAGAACATCTAAGTAAATACATATTTAATCATCGTACGAGCACACCTCAATTAAGCATAATTTATCCATAGTTAAATTAGTTAATTAGTAAGTAGTTATAAAGTAGTTAAAATCGGTAGAAGTACCACCCCCACTCCTATACCCCGAGATAATTACCTTGCTTTCTAAAAAAACATAAAAAAGACTAAAAAGAATCTCCCTCAACCTTACCTTCTCGTCATATATCTCTTTCTAGCATTCCTATTCCCCTAGAGAACGAATCAATCCCCTGGGCTTACCCCATACTACACTACAACGATTAGGTTCACTGCCTAGAGGTTGAAAAACTTGCTCGTAGAAAGGGAAGTCTTCTCGACCCCGAACCCTCCATATCACCTATTACATTGCCAATAGAATGGTAGGTGTGTTCAAAACCGACAAAATGGTTCTTCCTTATGGTATGCTCCTAACACGACTCCGTAAGTATGTTAGTAGAATACAACCCACTCCTATATTCTTTGATCACTTTCTCGCCAACCATGTTATGGTACCTCTCACCAAACAACGCTCCAAATGCTTCATGATCAATGGGAAAAGGCCTCGTGCTCTCTTGGACTCTTCGGATGAAGATGAAGATATAGATGTTGAAGTCGACTGTAGGTCTAATGGTTTATGGATCTAAGTAGCCTTGAATGACTTATAGTAAACTTGAATAAATCCAAATTCACTATGTGAAGAACTCTTAACAAAACCTTAATGTGTTAATGCGGAATCTTAACACAGTAAGTATGAAGAACACAAGAATAAACTAACTTCGTATTTACTATTAATTACTTTGCTCAAAGGTTAAGGCTTACAACTCGTACTTTTAACCTAGTCCCTTAGGGATCCCTTTATCACTAAGGAAACCCTAATTGACTACAAAACTTGAGCAAAGGTAAAGATATCTCTTCATAAGATATCTCTACGCGTGCATATCTATTCCTAATATAACTCTAACAAACTATTCTGTTTTTATCATAAACAGACTTAACTATCAACTATTTGTTCTACCAGACTTAACTACATTAGTACTAGCAGACTTAACCAATAACAGACTTAATTCTTGCTTACCAGACTTAACTATTTTGATGCGCGTACGAAGCGCGTTCGGGGTCAAAGGAACTTTCTTTTCTTTGAGCAAGTTTTTCAACCACCTAGGCAGTGAACCTAATCGTTGTAGTGTAGTATTGGGTAAGCCTCGGGGATTGATATCGTTCTTTAGGGGAATAGGAATGCTAGCAAGACATGTATTATGATGCAGGTTTTACTGACCAGGTTTTAATATTTATAAAGTCTCGTTATACCTATGGTCTACCCTAATGCACTAACGGGCAGTGTACCCGATCGTGTGTAGTGTAGTATTTGGTAAAACCGAGGTCGTCCCAAGAGCTATGTGTGTTGGATTATTACTAAGTCTAGGTGTCACAGATTTTAATATGATTATGATAAGGAATTAATTAATTAACTACTAAAGCA
Source organism: Chrysanthemum lavandulifolium (assembly GCA_022545495.1). Taxonomy (NCBI): domain Eukaryota; kingdom Viridiplantae; phylum Streptophyta; class Magnoliopsida; order Asterales; family Asteraceae; genus Chrysanthemum; species Chrysanthemum lavandulifolium. The sequence goes on from CM040240.1 coordinate 179,828,950, forward strand.
GATTAAAGGGCAAAGGTTGTGATCAATAAAGGAGAGTGGTACTAACCTAGTAATTCATCCTAGCTAGTAATGTCACGTCTAATTACTTCCAATTACTTGGTGGGGTCAAAGTCGAGAGGACAACATTTGGTCAATTTGCCCTAACCTATCGACAAAGATGCCACCACTTGGAGAAGTCAAGTGTCCCTCATAAGTCCAGTTGTTCTGGTCCCCTAAGCCGAGTCATTAAGTACCGCTACATGCTAGACTTATAATAGTGAGTGCCGGGCGTTAGCAACAAACACTCACCCCTAATTCTTAAGTTCATCCAAGCGGTAGGTGATCGGTTGGTCAAATTGCACAAGTAGAAAGGGTCGTCGGTTGGTCATATCTTACCCTTCCCGTCTCGGTCTACTCACTTAGAGTCGGTTTTCATATCTCCTAAGCAACTAGCGTCTCATCGCCATTCAAAATTTCCGAAACAAGGGTAGCTACCAATAAACTATGCATGCATACACTTAGAAATAATTATACGGAGTAATATAAACGCAAACAAAACAATTAAGGAATCATAACTAGGCCAAGACCAAGAGGTGCTTAGCAGCTCATATTAACCATACAAATCAATTCAATAATTAATGTTACGAAATACATGAATCGAAAGTAAAGAAAAGATAAAATGCTAATGCTTATCATAGGGGAGTGATTTCTCCCTTGGAAATAGCTCTGTATGCTCCTCTAGACCTGCCTTTGGCTTCTTCCCACGTTCTTTGGTTGTGGTGTGTGAAATGGGATGCTTTGAAATGCTAGAAATCGTGAGGCATTTATAGGCCAGATCTGGGTTACGGTGTAACTAATAAAATAGTTACGCCGTAATCCTCTATTTCTTCGTACATTTCACTAGATCTGCTGGTTACGGCGTAACTTTAAAAGTAGTTACGCCGTATCTTCAATAATTCTTGGTTACGCCGTAGTTTATGCAAGAGTTACGGCGTAGTTATCAGCGACGCGGAACCTCATTTGACCTAATATAATTACGTCGTAATCTTTTTGGAGAGTTACGCCGTAATCTTTTGATGAATTGGCTTTCCGAGTCACGCTTTAGTTACGGCGTAATGTGAGAGATGAGTTACGCCGTAACTTCTTCAAAGTGAGCATACTATGATAAATCTTTGATAATTCTCCAATTTCGCGTCTCTTTAGCTCCAATGCTCGTAATTTACCAGAAAGTGTAATATAATGGAAAACAAGCGTAAATTCATATAAATGATATAAATTACAAGCATTATCGGTGGAAATTGACACTTAATATTCAGGACAATTTGATGTTATCATATTACGAGAAGGTGGGGGTTGAGGATGATTCTTTTTTTATCTTTTATAGGTTTTTTAGACAGCTAAGGTAAATATCTCGGGGCAATTGGTTTGGGGGTTGGTATTTCTACCGATTACTTCTACTATTCTAATTATCTATTACTACGGGTAGTCTTATGTCTAATTGATGTGTGCTCGTATGATGATTAAAAATGTGTTTACCTAGATACTATTACTCCCTAGTTATCTTTTATTGGTCGGTTGAATTGCCACACGTTATCTTAATAGCGTTGTATTCCTAAGGTTGTAGGGAATGCATATGCCATAACTCTTTGAGGTTACCTTTGGGTTTAGCCTACGAAATCCGCAAGTCCTTAAACTATTTCATTCATAAGCCAACTTTCACAAGGATTACTCAAGCATTAAACACAACGAAAGCCTAGTTGCACTCCTAAGCCAATTACAATTAAGATAAGAGACAACCTAACAATAATTAATAACTAGGTTTCATAGATCTAAGCAAACACACAAGAAATTTAGCTAGATATGTTAAACAAGCAAGCATATACACAATCAATGGAAGATATAATGATACTTTGGATTAAAACATTTATCTTGATGTGTAAAATAGGGTTTGGGACCCTAAGATACTGTCCAAGTCGGACTACAAATGTTTAGGGTTTTTACTCCAAAAGTCTACCTCCTTAAATGCGTAAAAATCGAATTCTATATATAGATTTACAAGTGCGACGGCGTCACCTTATAGGTGGGACGCCATTCACCGTCATTAGGTTTTGTCTTGGCAAGTCATCGATGGGACGACGTCACCTTAGAGTTGTGACGCCATCGCCTTCAAGTGGGACGTCGTCTTGGTTTTGGATCCGGGCCGTCGAGATGAAAAGTCCGAGTGGCGCCTTATTCTTCAAAGTCCGACGTCGACTTATATGAGCAAAAATTCCACCGAGCCGTCGGTGCATGTTTTATCAAATCTTTATTAGGGACGGCGCCGCCTATGGTTGGGACGTCGGGTTCAATTTGAGCACTTGGTGGCTTCGATCTTGACTTTGCCATTTTCTTCATGTATTCACTCCTTTTAGTCCAAATGTGCATCATTCCAAAGATTTTGCTTCCAAGAGACCTAAAAAGTGAAAAGGAACAAATTAAGCAATAATGGATATAAAAGTGGTCGATTAAGGGCTTAAATGACCCTTTAAAAGTGTACGTTTTAAATCCTTATCATATTTCACTACCAGAATTAATACTAAACAGACTTAAACAAACTTAAATCTGTTTTACAAAATATAATTCCCTACATCAACCCCATTTCTAATTATCAAATCGACCCCATGACTTACTTTGAACAACTTCCCACTCTCTAAAATGAATCCGATGAATTCAAGCAAACAAAAGGGATGTTCAAGTGTCTAACTCATTTCCTCATGAACTCGGGAAAGAAGAAGTGAAGAGGTTGACAAAAAGAAACATTGTACCCTATGACTTTCTTTTATGGTTATTTTGGATGTTTCATAATTGTCAAAACAATGTATGTTCACTTCTTTAGGCAAAACTTACTTGATTGTTCTCTTCTTGATATATGGTCATTATCTCATTTGCTCACACATAAGTTGTTTATATATGCTATGTTTGCTATTTTTTGAATCGTATACATGTATAGTTACTATGGAAATCATTAGTTTCAGAATTTGATACCTAAATCAAAATATTGCACGCTTACTATTAAGTAGTCTGTCCCAGATGCCAGATCCCTGGCTTATTACTAGCCGGATCCCCCAAATGGAGGATTCGTGGGATCCGGGCAAACAGAAATGATTTATCTACTTTCACACATCAATTCAACCTTCTAGACCTTATTGAACTAGTTAAACATGCTTCATTAAGATCACTTAAACTTTCTTTAAGCCTCAGTTGATCTCACACTCACTCATAAATGATGTAGGATCACATTCAAGATATTTTTGATTTATCATTACTTCAAAACTCACCATCTTTTCGCTCCGATGTTCACACATTGTTCCTTTCATCTCAAAACACTTAGTTTGATATTTTTCTCAGTTTTAGTAAATTGATTTTAGTCATCTTGATCTTGAAATGGTCTAAAAACTAGCTTTTCATTTCTTGTGATTTTTAAGGAATTTTGTAAATTTTCCTTAGATCACCATCTGGTCTCTAGGATCATTTGACATCACTTGACACCCTCAAAATGCTTAGTGTCATCATTGATAACCCATTAGTGCTCATGAAAACTCCATTCCTTACCATAAAAGACATCATTAGCTATCCTCACTCATTACACTTGATCATTTAAGTCTCATATCATTTAAGACACCTGAAGAGACTAAAAACACTCAAGATATATAGGCACTAGACCTTACTAGAACCTCTTCAATCCTTTCTTGGCTCCTGAGAGCCGGATCCCTGGGTTTAGCCTAGATGGATCCCTCAAGTGAGGGATCCGTGAGAACCGTCTGCACAGACTAACAAATCCTACTTGATATAATCATTTCAAACCCTGTTTGTTAATCTCAACACTCTGTGTTGTCTTAAATGACTTCCTAGATTAGTACAACTTTGTAGTTAACTCTTGTGCATGCAAATCATTGCAATTTGAAGGATCTTAGTGGCTTAAGCTTTAATTCACTTGCTAAATCTCCTTCTTTATAAACCACTTGTGTCAAGACTTCCAAATCACCATTCACACACTCATTCTTAGTAGCTAAAGTCTTCTTTTTACACCTTTCCTTTCAATCATTTCACCATGAGGAAAGCTCCTAGTGTTAACTCATCAACCAAAGGACCTCCCAAGAAAATTGTTCGGGTTGTTCATGAAATATCCTCAACCGAATCATCACCCGTCAAAGCCTCAAACACTAGAACTCCCTCACAACCAACTCTACCAATCAAACCAACTCCCAAAAGGATTGTTCCCACAAGACAACCCTTGCCAAACACTACCATACCTCCTAAGACAAACACCCCTAAACCATCACCTCTAGTACCTAGAGCTATCTCTTTCACCACTCCACTCTCATCCCCGCACCTTTACAACTTAGAAGACTTGCCACCTAGGCCATCTCATCCACTACCATTGCCAACATTTTCCTCAATAGAGAAAATGGTGCTGCAACAACCTTCTCACCAAAACTTTGGTGTTGAAACCACACTAGCACCCGTGTACTATTCTCTGTCTCCCTCAAATAGTCCATTTTGGATTATGAGGAATCACCAATCTCAAAGACCGGACCATATGGATACCTCCTTATTTCCACCACCAACCCATGCATCACCACCTTCATTCTTAGTTGAACCCCATCCTACTTCACTTAACTCACCTTCACAAATCCCTCCATCATTTGTGGAACCTCTTTGCTTTTCACCTTAAACCGCTCCATATCCAATACCTCCATCTCCTAGCCATGACAATAATTGCTCTAATTGTCAACATACCCAAGGGTTAGTTCAAGAAGTACGAAATGAGTTACATTTCATGTTCCATCACCTTCTTAAACGATTTGACCAAATCAACAAATCTACTCATCCTTTAAAACTTAGGAATACAAGCACAAGTGGTGCTCTCATCTAGTCTTAGGAGCAACTTAGAATTGTTAGAAAATTTACTACATGTTTGTATCATTTTCTTAGTTTTAGAGATATGTGTATCATTTCTCTTTTTTTATTGAATGAAACTACATGTTGTATGCTATATAGTTATGAGAATATGTTTGGTGCTATAATACATAACTCATTTGAACGTTTACGTCACTGTTTACATCTACATTGCTGCCAGTAGAATGCAGGTACACGGTTCCCACAAGTTATCCTAGACGGATCCCTCACAAGAAGAATCCGTTAGAACCGTCCAACAGAAGCACATTTTTTAAGTAATGTGAATCTCATTTGCAGGAAATAGTACACCATATACTTGTTTTCTAACCTTTGTTTTGTAGATTTTCAAAATACACATGAAGACTTTGACACCCTCAACAAGGGGGAGCTTTTCGTCAAAGCAAAGCATTGCAAAAACGCTTGCAATACATTTACTTAGGTTTTCTAAATTACTTGACGCCCTCTTCAGAAGGGAGCACTCGTCAAAGGGGAGAATTTCTTCAAAGACGAAACCATTTCAAAAACCATTTCAAAAATACTTGACGCCCTCAACAAAGGGAAACATCCGTAAGGGGGAGCTAAGACGAGAATCTTTCTCTCATCTTACTACGGTATTTTTAACTATTTCTCATTTTGTGACTTTTCACAAGTTTTTCTCAAAAAATTTCTTTTCACAATGTGTTAGTTTCTTTTCGACACTCTTTTTGTTTTGACAAAAAGGGGGAGAAGAGAGTAGATTGTTCATACAAATAAGCCATAAAAATGTTTATTTATATTTTACGATCTTCTAATGTTTTGTCGATAACAAACGTAAAATCATTTTAACGAAACAAATAAAATACGTAAAAGGTTTGAGCCAATAGTTTACTAACACACTTTTACTAAACATATTAAAACTATATCAAAACATGTTTAGTAAATAAGTTATATAAAACCAAAAGACAATTTTATAAAACACTAACAAGTAATATTTTATAGAAATGCATAACAACTAGTGTTTACATTTTATAAAAATGTATATGTACTTTGTATATGTTGTAATGGGTAAGTAATGGGTAAAAACCAAAGTCCATAACCCATGACTCATGATCCATTGACTAGGTACAATGAATGTTGTTGGGTAAAAACCAAAGTCCATAACCCATACCCATGGAGCATGATCCATAACCCATGACCTATTGCATGACATCATGCATGAAGTCATGTTGGATATTATCCATGATCCATGACCCAAAGTCCATGACCCATTACCCAAGATCCATAACCCAATGACTAGGTACATTGCATCTTGTTGGGTATCCATAATCCAATACCCATAACCCATGGTTCATAACCCATAACCCGGTTTGCAACCAGAAATCCAGACTAAACTGACCCAGTAGCCGGATCCCAGGTTTTGCACTTGTCGGATCCCTCTTGTGAGGGATCTGTAGGAACCGTGGGACAGTAGACATGTTTTTGTCTATAAATAGTGAGCCATTTCTCTCTTGCTTACCACCACTCTTAGATATACTTTCTCCCAGTATTCTAACATCTCTAACCATTGATCCAAAGGATCATTCTATGTAGTTTTATATTTGTGTAATTCTCTAGGTTCCTCTTAAAGGTGAGATCACCACCTCTTGAAGACGTGCAAGCTCAAGTCATGAGTTGCTAGGCTTCGTCATCATCAAGACCACTGAAGTGCATCTTTTTGATAGTTTTTTTCTCCCTCCATAGAAGTGTTGTGTTGAAGGCATTAGTGAAAGGTGCCGAAGGGCTGTGTTGAAGGCTATAGTGAATGGTGTCAAAGGTGTACATTTGATATGATGTATCGATGTACAAGTTAATCAGTTTGGGTTAAAGGATGTTGATATCCTTCTAGTGTTGTAACAAGGAGTGTGTCTCCTTTGGGGTAGTTGTGTTGTGGTGTAGTGTTGGGTAGTAGTTCCTCCTTTGTAATGGAACTCGGTATCTAGCCATGTACCAGATAAAGTGTAGGCAACGTTGTGATAGGTTTGGTTCTACCTCATGGAAGAGCTCGGTGTCTAGCCTTGTACTGGATAAAGAGTAGGCGACATTGTGAAGGCTTCTCCACCACATTAAGGAGCTTGTGTTGGGTAGTGCTTACAAACTCTCGAGTGGGGTACTCGGGGAGTAGAGTAGGGCAAGGAAGGTGTCCTTGTAGCCAAACCACTATAAATACTTGTGGCGTGGTTTTGTGTTCCTTTACTCTTTATCTTTGCATTACTTACTTATATGCTTATCTATCAATATCCAACACACACATTAAATAGATTGACATAAGTCGATCTATATATTTTAAAACAGAGTTTTAATCGGTAAAACTATTCAACCCCTCTTTCTAGTTTTCTACAACAACTTATGACGATAAATATAAGATCACGATATACTAACCTCAACATCAACATTAACAAGCTCTAACTATGAATTCCCACAAAATGAAAAAGATATTATGGTATTTATATAGTAGAGATTAAGATTAATTTTGAAAACTAATAATTTTAGAAAGTCTTCTCTTGTAAGTTTAATAAGCGTGTAAAACTAAAAACTTTGGAAACTATTAAAAGTTGAGATTTCAAGCATGTAAACAGTTGGCATTGTTAAAGCTATGATGAGATTACAAGTTGACTAATTCTCGTGGCCTAAGTAAAGGGTATTTGAAGTGTGTGTTTTAAGTTGGAACAAATTTCAACATTCATTTTCAACATTAATTTTCATTTGAGCTTGACCATTTTTTCAACATTTTCCACTTTGAACATTTTCTTTTTATATGTAGTTAAGATATAGTGCTTAAGGTAAGTTAGTGTAAGAAGCCAATATAAAAATGACAAATGGAAAATGATAATTAAATTTGAACTAAATGAGTAGTAAGTCTAAAAGAGTAATAGAGGTATTTTAACTTTTATCCTTGTCTCCTAGTCCTACTAACCATATTTCTCCACACCCTCCTTCTCTCTCATAAAAAAACAACGCGTCCAAAAGTAATCAGAATTTCTCTCCCAAAACCCTAACAATTTGTGTCTCTCTAGTTTGGAATTCCGACAACTAATTAACAGCGAGACACCACCACGTTTACGAGGCAACCTCTTAGATCAAGATCGTGAGGTAAGTTGAGACGCAATATGATCGAGCCAAGATCGCCGACGATGGCCTTGCCTTCTTCAATCGCCGGAAAAGACGTTACTACTCATCGCAATCTCCATTTAGGAATGGTGTATCATATATATATATATATATATATATATATATATATATATATATATATATATATATATATATTTTAAGATTTCTGAATGCTATATGAATTATTATTTTTTCAAAATTTTGGGTTTTTACTAAAGTTTAGGCTGATGTGTCTTTGGTTAGTGTTAACGTGTGTGTCCGAAGGACACGTGCCGGGAGGCAGATACAACACTTGTCCGAACGACGTGTGCCAAAAGGCATAAATATATTCTTTAAGTATTGCACCATCGGTCTTCAACCAATAGTACAATACTGGGGGGACATGTTGGCGATATGGCCAGATGGCCCACGCCGAACGAACAAGCATTATTATTGCCGAACGGCCTTGCCGAGTCACCCTAGTCGAATGACTTATACTGAACAACAATCGTGAAAACATACCAAGTCCGGAACAAGCCCAGAGATCCGGACCACGCAGTTTCCGGCCTAACTGTTTCCCGCCCAAATGTGTCACTATCACTAGATAAGGACAAAGAAGTCCACCTATATAAAGAGGACAAATACTATTCTTGAAACAGGATTTTCAGATATATCTCTTACCTCTCTCTACTTTCTCTCTCTATATATTCTCTCTATATACATATATCATCTCAACATAGCACATAAGATACCAACATATTCATACATACATATTTATGCCAAAATCCTCTACATACGGGGCTCCTTCTAACAGGTTCTTTCATGTCTGTAGCACACTTCATGCTCGGGACAAGGACGAATGACACGTGGAAGACGTCAAGACCTACCCGACGGAAACATGCTTCAACATTTGGCGCCATCTGCGAGACCCGTTATTCACTCTACCAAGATTTAAGAATTCAAAAGTTAAGAATGATGGGTCACATTTTCAGTCATAAGACGTTCGGTACAAACCTCCGGCACGGACGTTTGGTATAAACTTTCGGCACGGACATCATAGACAACCGTACAGACCGACTAAAGACTGTCCGGTATAATTTCTTTCGGTCAAGCCATTCAAAGATGTTGCCTTGTTCGAATACACTGTCTCATTCAGATGTACTATGCGTTCAGATGTGCTATGTCATTCGGAAGTACTGTCTTGTATTCACAAAACGTAACAAAAAATGAAGATGATGGTAAATGCATAAATGCGGTTTGGAAAAAGGGACCATATGTTCCTCAGGGAATTTTATGGCTTTGTAACTTCTGATAAGGCCATTCATTAGGCGGCTCGAACTGAAATTTGTAAGTTTTCTAGTTTCTAACTTTGATCATGTGACTATCATTACATATACTACCTAGTATGCATAAGATACAACTTCAAATATTATGATGTGTATGGTACAAGAATATAGTGCACTCATAGGAAAAATATGATGTTTGACAAGAAGATAACTTTTTTATTTAAAAGTATAAAGGAGCATTATAATTTTCAAGCTTTGTGCACAAGTCATCATATAATGTTAAGAATAACACACGCATTTGTAAAGCATAAAAAGTTTGGGAAGCTAAAGATATTTTCCGTTACTCTTTATTTGGTTTAAGAAAACTGGTGAGTAACAATTTACAATAATATGTTTCTCAAGTGTATAGCGTAGACCTACTACTAATACAATGCATTCGTGAAAATAAGCAATCGTGAAAAGGTTAAGCAGTGAAACACTAGTTGTTGACAATTCACATTCTAGTCCTTTTTCTTGACATAACTTTCTCATTAATTCATATGAAAGTACAAGTTACTTGTAACATTGCCTAATGTACAAACGAATTTCTTTAAAATATCAAAGTGGTCGTACTAGCAACACATCATAGCCTTTAATTTTTGATCAAATTACAAATTCTAGACCTCTATGCTCTAGATATATGAATTGGTAAAAAGATCTGTAATGATCGAAATAAAACTTGTCTTTCACCTTTAAAAGTCTTTATGAATTTTGACTACCTTGTTCATTTAATTGCTATTTGCATGCTTTTCCAAGAAGATATTAATTTATACATTCTTCCAACTTATAATGCAAGTGAATATATTTCAAAAAATATCTAAAGAAAGCAATAAAAGATATGATCTATACGACTTTATACATTGGGTATTTTTTTGCATTATTTACAACTACTACGGCAATGATGCATGATATGAAAAACTTCGAGCCAAACAGAAGCCCCGGGAGCTGGTATTGCCTCCCGATGAGCTGTTCTGCGAGAAACAAAATCAGAAACATAAATGGATTAGCATTACAGATATTGATCATAATAGGATCTTCATGCTTCAAAAGGGACCAGTCGTCAAGTTATCACAAATTGCTAAAATTACATGTACATATACTTCATATGAGTTACCTCAATGTAAATAAACTTTTCTGTGGCATAAACATGAATACATGTGAAAAGGTCAATACATGAATATAAGTATGTATAAGAAGAACAGATCAAAAGATATAGACAAATACAAAAACAACGTACCTATATGAATGATAACCATGTTCCCAAGTGATCAAAACACAAACATAAATTAGTATAAGGAAAATCAACAAAAGGTTCAGTATGTTTGAATATTAAAGAAACAGGATGCAAAAATTATATATGATACTTAGCCTGAAATTTTTTTGGATCATCTATGATACCTTTAATACGTCTATTTTGATAAAATAATATTATTTTTTCCAAAAAATCTACAGAACTAGAAGATGTATTATGGAATCAAAAAGATAATTAATGGAATTATGTAATGAAGAAATTGTGTAGTGTTATGTAGGCTAAAAAAACAATACAGATTGCTAATCGTGTAAATCAAAACATCAAATACAAAAATTTAACCCTAAAAAAATTTACAACAGCATTAGGACATTAATAACACAATTATCCAACAATATCAATCAGCAAATACAACAAAAACATACTGCATATCGTTTCCGGGTATGAATCATTGATACAGGATGCTCCTGCAAACAAATTCAAATATATATTAAGATCACATAGATTTGATGCTTCTATTATAAGAATAAAATTATAGATCATAGATAAATCACCTTAGTTTTTTTTTAAGAGGTAGGGAAGAAAGAGTTTATTAGGGTTTTTTTTTAGTTTCGTAATATTAATTGTAAATAAAATGGCTAATTACCGAATGTTATGTTATGTTATCCTTTATAGATTTGAAGTTACACAACATTACAAAAAAAATGTGATGGTCTAGTGGTTTAAGATACCACATAATATCTGTTTGGTCTTGAGTTCGAATCCATACAAGTGTTTTTTTGCCAAAAAAACATCTGAATTTAATATAAAAGTGCTTACGTGGACAACTAATGATTACATGGCATTAAAAAAATTACATGGCATTGAGGTGGCAATTGTGGAATAATCTACGTGTCATGCCCTCGTTATATATATATATATATATATATATATATATATATATATATATATATATATATATATATATATATATATATATATATATGAAAGAATATATTATTCATATTTATTTATTTATTCATATATACTTTTTAGCCTCGAGAGATGAAAGAATATGTTGAATTTGGGATATATAAGATAATTTAAAAGTTTGAGAAGGATATAGATGTAATTTAAAAAGTTTGAGAAGGATATTGACGTATGTGCAAAAGTGAGAAGGTCATTGATGTAATATAGAACTTTTGTAAGGATATAGATGAATTGCCCCTTAGAAATATATATCGTTAATTAGCCTATCTAATATTTTATATACTTGTTTATATGTGTATGCAAAAAAAAAGTACAGACGTAATCCATGAAGATTCAAAATTATTTTACAGAAAATTATCTAAACTCTGAGATAACGAAGAGTACCTCATCATTAATAATGATCATATGGGGAACTCGAGATTTGGTGAACACTAGAGAGCATAGACGAGTACATATGTATCGTAGGAAGGCAGTTCAATCTCTAACGTCTTCGAATTAGGAAGAGATGGGAAAACATCCGGAAGGTCGAAATACTTAATCTATACATATATATGGGACTACATTGACACATCACTAATGCTTACTAGGCACATTAATGATGACATGGTGTATCATTTGATGAGGTGGAAATGATGACATGGCACTATTTTCGGTAAATAATGTAAAAAATTTATAACTATCAAGAATCGAACTCGGGTCTGTCAAACCAAAGATATGCGCCTCAACCAACAGAGCAAATCAAGAGTTGTGATATTTAACTCCATTCCTAAACTGATATTCTAACCTAATTACTTATCATCTACACTTTATCTCATACTATCAAAACTGAAACTCTGGCTCATTCGCTAAATATTCAATCATCTTCAATGCTCTAGCCATCAAATCCTTTCCCCATTTAACCTGGCATTTCAAAATTCAAACCCCTCTCCCATTTCACTCGGCATTTCCAAATTCAAATACCCCCAAATAACAAACGCATATTCTCAAATCATAAATCGATATATTCAAAGCGTAGAATACAAGATTAAAAAAACACGGATTCAAGGTTTGTTCTCAAATCTCAAGTTTCCTTCTTCTTAATTCGTCAAGGTATGTCAATATGGCATTTTTTGTTAATTTTGGATCCAAAATAAGGGTTCTTATTCATATGTTTAGGGATCTAACTGATATGATATTGATACAAATAAATCTCTATCTAAACAGGACACTTTGTGGTTGTATCGTTACATATTTTGTTAGTATAGTTGTAGTTTCTCAGTTGATGTAATGCTTTTAATAATAAAAATCTATAAAATGGTCGCACTATTAAGAAGTTTATTTGATGAAGCGCACTTTTAAGTGGTTGATATAGTTCTATAGGTTGTATGTTAGGCATAATGTAATTTGGATATAAAATAAACGTATAGTCATATTTGGATGAGTTATATGTTAGGCAATGAATTAAGCAAAGTGAGTTGTATATTAGGCACTACACAACCAAATTTTGCTAAAAGACTTCGTCAGGTGTGTGTTCTTTTATTTATTTGATAGTCCAGTAACTTCGTAATACTTTGTTGCATTTTGTATATGACAGATAACATTGCAGTGCATTTGGAAATATCTAAATATTCCATTTTGTATATGATAGATAACATGTAATAGTGTGGGAGACATAGGACTATAAATTGGTTCTCAAAAATCTCAAAGTTTGGAATCTTAGCATCTTTAGGTAAGTAAAGTTTTTAGCTATTCAAATTTAGATACCTTTTAGGTTCACCATTCTCAAAAGTTCTTTAAAATGAATACAGGTTGCTTTAGTGAAAGATCCTGGTGTGTCTGTAAATCGCGTAATCTGGAGCCCAGATGGTTCGTTGTTTGGTAAGTCCTGCTAATTTAGTGTCTGATGTGGTAATTATCCCTGCACAAATGTGATACAAATTCAGTCTTTTATATCATGGGTGGTGGTGTGAAGTCATAGAATCCAACTGGTTCTTCCGAAAATACATAGTGCTTGAGATATCGATCTTTATTAAACATGGATAATACATACTTTTTATTGTGCCTATGCTCTATATATGGTTTATTATGCTTGAGATGCTTTTATCTTCTTTCACCTTGTTTGAATGATTTTTTCGTACTCCAATCTCTTTTAGCATGCCTAAATTTGACTATCAGTTCATATAACATCTCTTTTAAGGTTAGCATTGCTTATTCATTTGTGGCATTGTGCAGGATAATTCTTTATGCAAGTCTGTTCGGTAATTTTGCTTGTAAGATGAATATGCTAAACCGAACACGCCTCTGTTTCACTCGTCATTGGTTTTTGGTGACGTATCTTGTACAGAAATATATAGGTACTTCTATGCTAAAATATATAGGTACTTATAGCTTAATTAAGTCAAGCATAAGTTTTGACATCTGAAGTCTCTATATAACAAACTTGCAGGTAATTGACAAAAAATTTATCTGCATAGGAAGTGGCGCACATAAAGCAAGGTTTTGACATGATGGACACGAACAAGCGAGGGAAGATAAATTTTGATGAGTTGAAGTCCAGGTTGCAGTCACTTAATGGAGTAAAAGTGATGGTAAAGAATGAAATTTAGAATATTGTAATATAAATAACAGGTGGGTACAATTTTTCGCAAATGGAGAAATTGAAATCGGTAAAATAATAGCTAAGACTATGGAAAGAGTTGGGAAAGAGGGCGTCATTACTATTCAAGTAAGTTTTCTTTTACGTTATTCTTATTATCATGATCATAATTAGTAGATAATTTGATAAGCTCTTTGAACGGATGCAGGACGGAAAAACGTTTTATAATGAACTAGGATGTTATGGGTTATCTTTTATGTTCTTATTGAAACTTGGAAAGGCCGATAAGTTCATTGTTTTCGGCTTCAAGCTAATCAACTCGAGCTTATTCCCTGTATAAGTCCATAAGCTGAAGACAAATTAGCTACCTCAAACACCCAAAATCGAAAATGGTATGTATCATGCTTTATAGTTAGTACCAGAAGTCTATAATGTGTTACTTGGGGGGTGTTTCAATTACCATATTTTTGGGGCTTATGAGCTTATTTAAAGCTCAATTTATTTTTTTAGCTTATAAGCTCAACTTGATAAGCTGATAAGCCACAAAGTATGGTTATGAGCTTTTCCAAATTCAAATAAACCCATATGCCTAGAAACTAAGCTAATCCAAACACCCATTTAGTATAATTTAATCATCTTATTTATGTTGACATTAATTGTTTCGATCTCAGAATTGACATTTTGTATGTTGCTAATTTGCGACTTATCAATTCACAGATAACATATCTCAAGATGGTTCCATTTGTTCATCAGTAAAACCGACATTTGGAAACATGTCAATGGTGGTGCCTTATCCTCCAACCATAACTCACTTAGTAGACCAACTGAAGTAAAACCACCATCCATATATGGAGCCTTTACTGTATAGGATGATGGATCTCAGGGTCTTGGAATTCTACAAAATAATTGTCTCCTATGCCCCTACTTGCATCACCTCTACTAACGTAAATAGTAACCCACAATGCTCAAGCCCCTCTGAGTGCAAAACAAAAATTTACTTCTATGTTTTCCTTTAAATGGAGAGAAATAGTGGAGCCATAAAATATTTGAAAATGGTGAAATGTGCACACTCTTTATAACTTATATGTAATGCCTGCAAAATGTTATTAAATTATGAACTTATTTAATAAAAAGTTTTGAACACTTTTATGAATCACACAAATTCGCCGAGACAGTTGCACCTTGATACCCTCTCATTGGCTCCATTAGTTATTTATTTATTTATTTATTTTTCTGTCATCAGCAGATATTTTTGTTGTCATTGTGTTGTCTTTCAGTCCACCCAAAAGCTTTGCTACAAAGACCGACAACTGGATATTATTGCATTTTAGGTAAAACTCCTTAAACATGATTGCATTTTATGTGAAGTATATTTCTATAAAACTGGGTGTATATTGCCTACTCTTTTTGGTTATTACTCTCTGAAGGGGTGTTTGGTTACTGCATTTTCAGAACTTATGCAGCTTGAGTCATCTATGTAACTTGTGAAATTGGGTAAATGAGTGAAAATATTCAAACTTATGCCAAAAAAACCTATAAAATTGCATTATCAATTGGAAGTTTAGATTATCATTGTAATATTATAGGTTTGTGCTAAAACTTGAACCACTTTTGATTACATGTTTTGACCTGACCCATTTTGGGATGCACCATAAATTAGTTTTTACTCTGTATGTGCTCATATTAAATACATTAACTATATTTAAAAAGTAATAGATTTTGACATACCAAAAATTAGGAAAGTTAGTGTATTGAAATTGATGATCGTCTCTTAAAATGTTTGGTTAATATGGGAAGAGGTTATGTTGAAATTAATCTAAAATGGCTATATGTAATTAGCTATATTTGAGGGGTTGTTTGTCTACGCTTATATTTTGGTTATAAGCTTGCTCAATAAGTAGGTTATGGCTTATGATGAAAAAGGTGGGAAAAAAGGCTTATCAACTTATATAAGTCCATAAGCCACAAAAAGGGTTTAGAAGCTCAAAAGCCTATGCTTATAAGCTCATCCAAACACTTCAATGGATCTTTTTAAGCTATATAAGGTAATAAGCCCCATAAAAAAGCTAAAAGAAACACCCCTGATAAGGTTTTAAAAGGTACCATTTTGAGGGGTCGTTTAAGTCCTTATTTGATCACTTTTGTATCCGTTATTGCTTAATATCGTTCCTTTTACTTTTAGGTCTCTTGAAGGCAAAATGCTGGAATGGCACTTATTTGGACGAAAAGGCGAATATATGAAGAAAATGGCCAAAGTCGAATCGAGACACTCAAAGTCTGAAATGTATACACGGCGTCGGTGTTAATTGCGACGCCGTCGAGGATTTTGTGACGATACGGTGGCCAAAACCCTATTTTCAAGTGACGACGTCGGGCTTTAAAAGAGTAGGCCGTTGCTACTAGACGGCCTAGATGCAACCCAGACGACGTCGAAGTCGAAGAGGACGGAGTCACGGACATAAGGTGACGTCGTCGCAAGGTTAACGTGGCCAAGACGAAACCCTAATGACGGCGAAACGACGCGCCACGAAACATAAGGTGACGCCGTCGCATATGTAATCTTATATATAGAATCCGAATTTTTCGGTTTTAGAGAGTCTTTTGGAGTGAAAACCTAAAACCGAACCTAAGGTGTCTTGTACAGTATTTTAGGGTTTTAAACCCTATCTTACATCAAGATAAGTATTTACTTTATTAATTCAATTATGTCTTTGATTATTTGTGTGTATGCTTGCATGTTCTCCATGTCCGCTAATTTATTTGTGTGTTTGCTTAGGAAGTATGAAACTTAATTATTGAATATTGATTGGTTGTTTCTTATCTTAGTTGATTAATGATCTAGTAATGCGATAGGTCATTCGTTGTGTACTTAATGCTTGATTCATCTTTGTGAACCTTAGAATATGATTACCCGAGTAGTTGTAGGCTAAATTATCCAAAGAGTGCCTTAGAGTAAGAGTTTATCATCCCTAGTGGGTTTTGTAAACGAGACCCTTTGGTAAGTTCAAAGAGTTAGGAGAAACGCATACCCTACAACTTTAGACACACAACGCAACTAAGAATAAGGACGTGACAACTCAACCATCAATAGGAGATAATTAAGGAGTAGTACAACCTAAGTAAACACATCTTTAAACTATCATACGAGCACACATTAATTAGACATAGACTCCCACAACCTTAGTTTAGATAATTAGATAATAGTAGAGTAATCGGTAGAAATACCAACCCCAAATCCAATACCCGAGATTCGTACCTTTCCATTTCATAAAATATAAAATACAAAAATAATCTTCCTCAACCTTAACCTTAGCGTAGTAACTTCTTACTAGCATTCCTATTCCCAGAGAACGATATCAATACACGTGGCTTACCCTAATTACTACACTACAACGATTAGGTTCACGCCTAGGGTGTTATAAAACTTGCTCGAAGAAAAGGAAGTTTCCTTGACCCCGAACGACGCGTGTAGCGTTATCAAGTTTTGGCGCCACTGCCGGGAATAGAATAGCTAGTTAGTAGTCCACCTCGTTTAGGTTCTTTGCTTGATTCCTATCAAGTAAATTTTTCTCATTTTTAGCTTTCTCTTAGTCTATCCCCCCTTCTTCGTGACCTTTGTTCGTAACACCCATCACTTTTCATCATGGAGGATGATAACCAACCACCATTCATCGACCCACCGCCAAATGACCCGCCAAGAGCCCGTACTCTTGGAGAATACTCAAGACCAAGCCACCTAGGCTATAGGAACACCATTGAGCTTCCCGACCAAGCCCAAACTACGGCCTGCGATCCGACACCATCCGGTTGGTGCAAAACGGATGTGCATTCCATGGACTTCGTTTGAAGATCCAAATCAAGATCTCGAGGATTTCCTCAAATTGTCAATTCCATCGACCTTGATGCTACTACTCGGGAGACCACGCGCTGCGTCTCTTCTAATTCTCTACGGGACCAAGCTAGTAATTGGCTTGAGCGACTTCCCGCCGGCTCCATCTCAAGTTGGGATGATCTTACCTCTCGCTTCCTTGCTCAATTTTTCCCACCGGGAGAACCACTAAGCTTAGGAATGACATCTTGATGTTCCAACAACGTCAAGGTGAATCTCTCTGAAGCATGGACTCGATTCAAGGACTTACTTCATAAAGTCCTCATCCGGCATTGATCTTTGGCTCCAAGTCCAAATCTTTTATGATCATGTCAACTTCCCACTAAGCGATCCATTGACCAAGCGGCGGTGGAAAACTTAGTGATCTCACCGTGGAAGAATCATGGGGTATAATAGAGGACCTCGCCTCTATGACAACGAAGTTGGGATGACCCCGTGAGCTGCCCAAAACCGTTAAGGCAATCTCCTTGCCTCCTTCCGACCGTGGGATGATCGAACTTGAAGATCAAGTTAAATTCTAATGAGCTCCTACGAAAATCCTAAATCTTCACACCATATGAACAAAGTTTCTTCCTCGTGTGAGCCGTTTTGTGATCCTCATAACACGCAGACTAGCACTCGATCCCGAACATGCTTCCGTTGACTACACATCCTCACGTATTAATGGAACGGAGGAAGATTCCTACAATACCCGGACTAGGAATTTCAATGAAACCCGAGAGGCATGGAAAGGCAAGCCCGAATTCTAATGGGGACAAACCAAAGAATTCACCTCCAATGATTTCTCATGGCCCCCACCTAACGGTCCTAACCTACAAAACGTCGAAGGATGTTGCAAAACCTAGTTGCATCCCAAGAAACCCAAATGGCTAAGCTCTCGGACCGCTTTAACCATCAACAAGCCGAGATGGATAGGAAAATAGACAACCTTTTGAAAGCCATAACTAATAGTGATAAGAAGGTTAGTGCTATCTCAACTCCCGAGCCTTGGTGTAGAGATTAAGGATCCAAGCAAGCTAACTAAGCACGTCCAATTCGTCAATACCATCGCCTTAGTGAAACCGGATAGAACAGATGACGAAGAGGACCATACACTTGTGGATGATAAAACACCCAAGGAAGTAGATGAAGTAGACATTGACTATTTCAACAAATTTCCTACGGAAAAAGAACTATCTCGCCACCCTCACTTAGTGCGTGACCTCCGTCATATGTATGTTAGGAAAAGCCCTCGAATCAAGTTTGGGGACCCTTGGAATCTTAACATACCATGTTGCATAGGACACCTTTTTGTGGCAAAGGCCTACATTGATCGCAAGTCCCCAATCAACATAATGACTAGCACCTACTACAATTGGATATTGAAGAAGCCTATTCCAACTAGGCAAGACCCCAATGATCCTAATGTTAGTTGCAATTTTCTCGGAAGAATTAAGGGATTGCCCGTTTATGTAGGTAGTTTCACGTTTCCTACGGACTTCATAATTGTGGATGATATTAGCACGGCCATAGACCCTAGCTTGTCCCATGTTATTCTAGGAAAACCTTTCATAGAAAGCACCGGGATGACCTATAATCCCTCGTTAGGAGTAGTGCGATTCAAGAATGAGACCGATGACATAGCTTACCAAATGCCGTTTAAGATTGAGAAGTTTTCATCACTCTCTAATGATGAAAAGGAACTTAAACTGTCGGTCTATTATAGGAATGATGAGGATAGGGAGAAAGGTGTAGATTATGTTATGGCTAAGATTTTGGATTCTATAAGGATTGCTTGAGCCTAGGACGGAATATAGGACCGATTGGGAGAGGATGAACTCTTAGAGAAGTGCATTATAGGGCACTTCTACAACATGGAATCCCCATTAGAGACCGTCAAGGTGGCGGTAATGAAGTAACGTGGGAGCACGACTACGAGTCTAGCTACAAGACTCTTAAATAAAGAAAAGCGCTTCGTGGGAGGCAACCCATGCTTAATTGTTTGCTTGTCGGTGTCATATATCTTTTATTAATTGTTTATCCTCATGTTTAAATTTGTAAAAATGCTTTATTTTGTTTTAACCTCGTCTTAATTGCATATAAAGGTATTTTACATAAGGGATAAGTGTAGGAGGATTACACACGTTTTCAAAAGAAACGTAAACATGAGAATAACAATTAACTAAAAGATATTTATGTTTGTTTGTTCGAGTCAAATGCTTGTATCGAGTCATAATGGATGTTTTTGCGTAAATTTTCCGATTCTAAAGATGTAAATTTTCCGAATTTTTTCCGAAAATCGAGACCGGTTTTGTCGGGATAACGACGGCGTCAGATTGCAACTCAAGGCGTCGGGAAGGAGTAAAACATCGATTACTTTCTTCTCGTTTTCGAGCTACTTATAAATTTTTGGAATTTTCCGGTCTTAATTTTCTTAGAAATTGTAAACATCCATTCCACAAGCATTATATCCTAGTTTAAATCGAGTCTTATATATATTATTACCGCCGATTTTACGCGAAGGTTTCGTTTGTTTTCTTCAAGTGTGCGGGTTTAGTTTGTCAAGAAGAAGTTACATAAGATTGGAAGGAGCTTTTCACGCAATAATTCTTCTTGAAAAGGATTTAACCACCACTTTACACGGATCCTACCAAGCTAATCATGGAGTATTAGTTTCTTTCGCTTTTAATTACCTTCCATTATCATAACTTTGATACTTTCGGGAACATTGGGGACAATGTTCGGTTTAATTGTAGGAGGGAAAATAAACGGAACTTTGAAACTATGCTTATCCTTGATTATTTGCTTTGTCCAATTGCATTTGTGTAATAAACCATGAGAAAATGTCGGTTAGGGTAATTTTGGCACCAAATTTAAAATTTTTCATGACATATAGGAGTGGGCCATTAGTCTTAACAAAAGCGTCTCATGGATAGGAAGTTGCATGATTAGCACAAAAACCCTTTACCACCCAAATTCCACCCAAAATGTGAGGATCGCCCTTAGATTAGTAGGAATTAAAGCATTCATCTTCAATGCTTAGAGTGTGAACCGGTAGTATATTAGATTCTAGAACTTGTTTTGTGATGCATTCCGAGATCGCAAGTGAGGCTACACTTGTGTAGTTAGGAATAACTAAATGATAAGAGGCATTAGGATAACCCTTGTTTGATACCGTAATATAACTACTTCTTCCACATCGGTTGAGTAATTCCCCACACCCTTTGCGTTGTACTCATCTTTAGTACACGATACCCCTAGTTAACCCCTCGAGCCTATCCTTTTCGCGGTTCTCGTGATGTTTTGGTTTTCCGAATATCAATGAAGAGCATTGTTTACACCCCACCCCAAATATACACCCAAATCGCCTTAGCCTACCCCTTATGCACTCACTTTTAGTGCAAATGTTTGTTATCACCCTAAACCCTTAGTTCAATTATCTAGTTGCTTGCATGAGTTGCTAAGTCGAGTCATATCCTTTGTATACAGTTTTGGGAAGATTGGGATTCATGGGAAAAGTTAAAGTTTATGAAACGACGGGAAGGGAATGTTAAATTCAAATTCCCTTTGTTTGCATAATAATGTACCCCAAGTGTTTTGATCTTTTCAAATTGGTCAAATTAGTGTTAGAGTAATAAAACTCAAGTGTAGGGATGTGCCTATAAACCCTATCATTTTGATGTTACCATAGAGGATGGTAGAGTAAAAGTGTATGAAAAAAAAATCAAAAAAAATAGAAAAGAAAAGAAAAAAATATAGAGTGTAAAAAAAAACGGGCTACCATCCTACATCTATCCTTTAAATTTATGTTTGTTTTTTTCCGTTACCTAGAGTTTTAGAGTGTCGAGTCTTGGCTTAGCAACGCCATTCTTCATATGCGTTTAACATAGAGATTTTGACTTGCCACCACCAAATAGCCTATCCCACCAAACCCTTGTTTCCTACCGTAAGCCTAACATTACAACCCTTTAAAAGACCTCTTTGATAGTCTTTCCTAGGTGCTACGCCAAAGCGATGGAGGTTTAATCTATTCTCAAGCCTATGGTAATCTATGTACTAGCACCGGTTAATGAGTGTTTATCTTCCATTTCCTATTTGTTATATTTCATATATACACCGAGAGAGATGTGAGTATCCAAACACCCCATGTGAGGTGCTAGTATGTAATTTCCGTGCTTGTTATGACTTTTATGGGCTTATATGTGTTGTGGACCGTTTTGAATTAATGCTTCATGACCCCTAACTTATAAATTAATTGGCTAAAAGCACATTTGCTTGAGGACAAGCAAATAACAAGTGTAGGGATATTTGATAAGGTTTTAAAAGGTACCATTTTGAGGGTCGTTTAAGTCCTTATTTGATCACTTTGTATCCGTTATTGCTTAATATCGTTCCTTTTCACTTTTAGGTCTCTTGAAGGCAAAATGCTGGAATGGCACTTATTTGGACGAAAAGGCGCGAATATATGAAGAAAATGGCCAAAGTCGAATCGAGACACTCAAAGTCGCTAAAAGCAGGCGACGGCGTCGGTGTTAAGTGCGGCGCCGTCGAGGATTTTTGTGACGATACAAGAGCCAAAACCCTATTTTCAAGTGGCGATGTCGGGCTTTAAAAGAGTAGGCCGTTGCTACTCGGACGGCCTAGATGCAACCAGCACGACGCCGAAGTCGAAGAGACGGTGTCACGGACATAAGGTGACGCCGTCGCAAGGTTAACGTGGCCAAGACGAAACCCTAATGACGGCGACACGACGGCCACGAAACATAAGGTGGACGCCGTCGCATATGTAATCTTATATATAGAATCCGAATTTTTCGGTTTTAGAGAGTCTTTTGGAGTGAAAACCTAAAACCGAACCTAAGGTGTCTTGTACAAGTATTTTAGGGTTTTAAACCCTATCTTACATCAAGATAAGTATTTACTTCATTAATTCAATTATGTCTTTGATTATTTGTGTGTATGCTTGCATGTTCTCCATGTCCGGCTAATTTATTTGTGTGTTTGCTTAGGAAGTATGAAACTTAATTATTGAATATTGATTGGTTGTTTCTTATCTTAGTTGATTAATGATCTAGTAATGCGATAGGTCATTCGTTGTGTACTTAATGCTTGATTCATCTTTGTGAACCTTAGAATATGATTACCTGAGTAGTTGTAGGCTAAATTATCCAAAGAGTGCCTTAGAGTAAGAGTTTATCATCCCTAGTGGGTTTTGTAGACGAGACCCTTTGGTAAGTTCAAAGAGTTAAGGAGAAACGCATACCCTACAACTTTAGACACACAACGCAACTAAGAATAAGGACGTGACAACTCAACCATCAATAGGAGATAATTAAGGAGTAATACAACCTAAGTAAACACATCTTTAAACTATCATACGAGCACACATTAATTAGACATAGACTCCCACAACCTTAGTTTAGATAATTAGATAATAGTAGAGTAATCGGTAGAAATACCAACCCCCAAATCCAATACCGAGATTCGTACCTTTCCATTTCATAAAATATAAAATACAAAAATAATCTTCCTCAACCTTAACCTTAGCGTAGTAACTTCTTACTAGCATTCCTATTCCCCAGAGAACGATATCAATACCCGTGGCTTACCCTAATTACTACACTACAACGATTAGGTTCTTTGCCTAGGTGTTATAAAACTTGCTCAAGAAAAGGAAGTTTCCTTGACCCCGAACGACGCGTGTAGCGTTATCAACCCCTTAAAGTAACTCGAGTTCTTAACTTCAAATATTTTATAGAATATAAAAATAATCTGTTAAATGGTCTATTTAATTAACGTTCATAACTCACATCGCTGATTAGGCTTTAGGAGCTCACTCGATGGTCGGATTCATTTAACTTTATCGATGTTTGTCTTTGTTCATACTACAATTGAAGGATTGGGTGACCTTATCATTAGAGGTTGAATATATTGGTTGTAGGTTTTGGAACATCCATATATAGTATGATCAATTTGATGCATGCATGTTAGAAGTGCCAAACTGAGTGGGTTGGTTAACGGATCAAAACGACTAATCTTAAAAAAGGGTCAAAGCTCAAACCAGGCTGAGTTGACCTGCTAACATCTGTTTTCCTTATTGTAAATAGTTAATGAATCATGATCGAAAACTGTAATTGTTTTAAGGTATTAGGGAGTAGTCTATTTGTTTGAATAGTAAGTTTAAACAGTTAAGTAAACCAAGTATTACACTTGAGCTCAATGAGACCCGCTCAACTGGTTTGGCATGTTTTATAATGAACCAAGTTTATAATTTTAATTATTGGATCTATTACGTATAACTTATAATTCAAATAATTATGAATAAACACATGATTAGTGCTTCTGTTCATATTTTTGAATTTTAGAATGATGTGAGTGGGAGAGAACTGTCTGCACTAAAAGCCTTGATCAAGTGCATCGAATATCAAAAGCTTGAAGATCAGTACCCATTTTTTCCATTTCAAAAATGGATACTTCAGCTCGAGAAAGTGAAGGCAGACAAAAAGCGAGCTACATAAGTTGTAAAACCTCAATCCAAAAGACCTCGATAAAATGGCATAGTAGGATATGCACCCCAAAACACTAACATTGCTGCTGCTGCTGACAAGAACTTCTATGGTAGGATGACAGATATAGGTATGCACTGCCAACACATTACATGTATGACAACAGAATCTATGCTTACCCTAATACAGGTGATAACCACATTCCCCAATACATGCCCCCAATCTTACAAAGATGGCTCGTAACCATGGCCACTATTCCGCAACTGGTTACCAGACTTCTTATATGCACTAAGCATGTAGGCACGGTAAGTGACTTTGATCATGGACTTATTTTAACTTCTAGGAGTTAACCCTGTTGACTTAGTCAGATGTTTTACTGCTTTAGTATGGAAAACTTTGTGATAAATGGAAAAAATGTTAATGTTTAGCTCTAAACTTGGTTGTGTTAGTTGACACAGGATATGTAATCCTCTAATATTTGAACTTATAGAATCGAATATGGAATAAATATATTATAAACATCATCTCTATTACTTTGTGCTTTTTTAGATGAAGATGTATAGCGAAAGAGCAGGTGGCGGCGAGTAGAACCCACATTACCAACCATCATAGATTTTTCACCGCAACCTTTTTTTTAATACCTTGGCCATGTCTTAAACTTAGAGTAATATGCGGCGGTCCACTGGTGCATATAGACTACGTTTAGGACAACTATTACCCAAGTGTAGCATCTGGTGCACAAGCTATTCCTTTATCCACTCCTCCCTTTATGATCACTTTATATTTTACCTGCTACTGTAGCCATTAAATTGAAGGTTTCAAATGTATTTATCACTTTGAAGGCAAATGATGCTGGAAAGATCATATGAAACAAGTTTGGGCGAAGCCTTGAATGAATTATAAGAAAAATAAAATTCAAGGTTTCAAATTTGATCAATCCGTTAAAACGTTGGTTCGCAGAAAGTAAAACTATCTAACAATGTTGATGTGATATATAAACTACCATTACATGTTAGTCTAATGGCAAGCAAATCCATGCATTTTATTATGATCCATGTCATACTTTATGGTCATGTTCGAGCCAAGTTTTCAAAAGACTGGAGCACTCATTTGAGACTGTTAAAGGTTATGTGAGGACTTAAGTAGTTCTTGCGAAATCTTTCTTTCATTTTGATTGAATGTTTTTGGTAGAAATTTATTTTTTGCATTATAAGCCACCCGTTTATGTTTGTAAAACTTATCATATTAACGACCTAAGTACATATTTATAAATCATAAACAAGATATCACATGAAGCTCGCCCACCCATCGGGTATCTTATAAATAAAGGATAAGGATCATTCAAATATTATTTTGAAAGCTGATTTAAATTACCTACACAAATTTTCGATCAGATTTCCCTTCAATTTGTTCATTCGAATAAATCAAGTGTTCATGCTATTTTAAAGAGTATGGATGAATTAACACGAATTGCTGAATATCATGATCAATAATCGTTTTTACATATAATTATTCTTTTTACATATAATACGTGATCAATATATAATCGTTTTCTAACATATTTTCCTTTAATCATTATTTTATTTTTATGTTCTAATAATTTTGGAAAACAATTTTATGAAGCGAACCCGCCCATTGGGCGGGTCATGAAGCTAGTTGACTATATATGACATCAATCAAAGTTTTAGAATAACTATTCATGGTAAGACCAATAATTATTAAGCATAACATGTATGGTTGTAGAAGTTGTGAATCTGAAAGGTGGATTGAATCTAATTGAGCATCCATCGAAAGTGCAGTTTGGTAAAATTTATATGCGCATTTCATTTTCGTAATATACTAGTATAAATGGCTTACTTAAAAAAATTTCTCTAATATGTAACATCAAAACCCAAATTCTCTCTGATCTAGCATGAATACAAGAAACATTCCTGTAAATACAATGATATCACTATCAAGGATCTATCAAAATTCTCTCTATCAAAGTGAGGTTAAATAAACAGTTCTAGTTTCTTATTATTTAATCTCAGCATTTTGTATCACGTGCTTCACATATTTATTCAAATAATGATAAGCTTATTACAAACTGTTAAAGGAAAAACAGCTTAGAGTCGCTAAGGTTTTTTGGTGTCTACGATACATTTTAGAACATCTGGAACATAATTTAACAACATAAATCGCAAAATTTATCAAAAACTTGGTTAATCATTATGATTTGTGAAGGTAAACACTTGAATGTTGAAAAAACTTACTTTGTTATATCATATAAACGTCAAATTATATGATTATTCACAAACAGAACGAGTGTCTAACCTGTGTATTATGAATGTAGTCTAGTCAACTGACAACATTGTTGTCAAAACAGAAAGAGTCGATCGCCTGAAAGAAATCAAAAGCCATGAGCTAGCTCGATCGAGAGTAGTGTTTTCTTGTAAGGGAGATGGGTCTTTGTGTGTTTACTGGTGAAAGAAGATGGAGCTGGTGTGGGTGTATGTGTGTATTTTAGGGTGGATATATGTATTGATAGTAGAAAAGCAGGTGGAACAACCAGGATAAATGTTCATATGATATTGAGTGAGAAAATTGAAATAAATGACATTTCCACCTATTTATTGACATGAAATGAATGAAAAGCTTGTTCCTTTTTCCATTTGACTCTGTCTTAAATGACGATTTCTTTTTAGGACTTTGTATGACTACTCCATATTATATATTTCTTGCTATTTTCATTAGTACAACTATTAAAATTACCAATACATTCCCAAAAAACATGTTTAGTGAGAGTGTTATACACTTCGAGCCGTCTAGTATCTACCGTTTACAATGTAGGTTTCGTATTAGAACAAATGTTTTTGACTTTTGTTGTCCAAAGGAGGACCTTAAATGTAATTAAAACAGCTGTCTACTTATATACTTAGCATTATAAATAGGGTGAGCAATTAACTAGGAGCTTTACTATAGAATATGTCACAATCTTTGTTGAGCCGTTAATTAAAGACGACGGATGTATATTATTAGTTACTATGCATGCTATAAGATATGTGTTTAAACCATCTCAGTTTCACACATATAAAAAGTGTTTTCAGATATCGAAAAAATAAAATATTAATTACGGACAATTTGACATACTTAAAATGATTACCTTCACAACACATTTTACATCATAAACATGGTAGTTGGAAGAGTTATAAGCTTATAATGGTAGTTGCCATGAATGCGAGGTCACATGTTTAAATTAAGTGTTCAGTGGGTAGTTGAATAGGTGCTCTAGGAAGAGTGTGGTGTATCTCAGCTAGGGTGTGTTTTGTGGGTTTTAATGTGTCTGCTATATATGGGTGAGATTTGAAAGAGATGAATCTTTTACACAATGGATCCGTTTGAGGATTAAAGTAACATGTCAATGACTTCTATAGTTAACTCTACAGTACAAAAAATTAAAATATCATGAACATCAAACGGGAATACATTTCTAGCCTATTTAACCCACTCCTTTCCATGGTGCAACAATCAACACAGATGCCATGGTGAGTAAATATTGATATATTGTAAATTTGTGATGAACTAAACATAATTATTGGTATATTGTAATGTATAGCCTATTTAACCCACTCCTTTCCATGTTTGGCTAATTGTTAATCATATGCCTCTTTGATATATTAATAATATAATACAGCCCCATATGACCCGTTGCTATACAAACAGTTGAAATGACAACATTAGATTAAAAGGTGATTTGAATATAAAAGTTACAAGGAAGGTTCATGTTTCTTCAGTTAGTTTTCAGTACAAAATACTAAGTGATGTCGAACTGCTATAGTCGGGATAGCTAAAAAGGATAAATGAGATGACTAGATTTATTTCCATTCAAATGGTTCATTTCTCTCCATCCATTCCAGGTCATGAATATGTAAATTTGTAGCATTTATGAGTTACTCTTTGTTACAACTCATCTATATTTGACTTGTTTTACATAGTATAATCTATAAATGAGCTTGTTTCTTTACTGTTTGTTACTATCATACCATGAATTTAGTTATTATAAATAGACTTATGGTTCATATACAACAAGCATATTATGTGGCACGAACTACTGAGTTTAAAAAAATCAAATTTTGTGATTTGGTAAATGGTGCAGACCCGACCCGACTTGACCCGAACCCGACTAACCCAACCTCAAATAGGGTCGGGTACGGGTATATTTATTTTAGCCTCGACCCGACTTGGACCCGACCAGCTTGACCCGAACCCGGCCAACTCGACCCGATTAACACCGTCTCCCCCTTTAGTATCATTTTTACACATTTGGTCCCTCGTGGGGATATATAACCCCGAATTAGGGTTTACCAAGCCATTTGATACCACCACCTCACCTGAAAACCTTTCCGGCTCCGTCACCAACTTCCGGCCAAAATTTTGGCCTCCCTTTCTTCATTACTGACGCGTAGATCAAGGTCCCTACATCATTTCACACCAATTTCAAAACCTAAGATGCAGCGATATAATCCTTTTATGTGTTCTTGTAGAAAAGAAAATATAAAACTAAGAACATCACATCAAGAAAATACCTTTGGATGGCAATATTATGCATGTCCTTTTTTGAAGGTGAACAATCATACATTTCTTAATTATGTAAATAAACAAATAATTGGGTTGTAATCTCTTATAGTTTTCTTATTATGTAACAACCATGGATGTGGATATTTTATGTGTAAGAGTCAATTTGATGACCACTTAAGAGTAATCTCTTCTGCTTCAACATCTCAAGGTTCTGGATCTGCACCAACAGAGTGCTCAAACTGTAATGCTAAAGATCTTAGGATAAACATGCTGGAATCTCAAAGACAGGTGCTAGAGACAAGAGTAAGGATGCTGAGGCAAGACTTGAAATGGTAAGGAATATCGACGACCACGCCAACGCATGTCAGACGGATTCAATACTCCGTTAGCTCTTAGGTGACATGGAAAAGTTTCATACGTAGTAGTGTTGTTGTTGTTGCTGCTGCTGTTGTTGTTGTTAACTTTATCATTCTCTATTTGTGTTTTTAACTCTCAAGTCCTACAAAAATAGCAAAAATTGCACTAAAACATAAACAAGCAACATCAATAAACCCACCAATTTTAGTCCGGTGGTGGTGGAGTCTACCTCTTTTCTAATGTCATAAATTTTAGTCAGGTGATTTTGTCTCTTTGTGATTTTGGAGTAATACGTATGTTTTACTTATTCATATGTATCTTTCAAGTATTTGTTTTAAGTAATATGAAAATAGTACAGTGTTTTTTTGAAAATAGTATGTATAACATGTGCATATACTGATTTACTTGTACATGATGAGATGTAAACCACGAATGCATACCATACGTATAGGCAGTCACAATATTTATAGTTGTATAAAGGTAAACATACATGGATACTTGTATGTCGTATTTTTTATATTTTTGTGTATCAACTCCTGTGATCCTCTATCTATTCAGAGTACAATGCATGGACAAGAAACAAAGGAAACTAGATCACTCATAGATGTCTAATATCATCATCGCAAGATTGTAAGTGACCTAACTTTTTCACTCTTAGAGATCTTCGTTGTTGCTTATCTTATGAGGAAATTACCTTTACCCTTGCATCTGCTCATATGTAAATTCAGTAACTGAATGTACTCGACAGACATTCTTGGGTGTAAATGGCACAATATCAACCAACTACATGCAACAATTTAAAGTTGTGTCTTAATGTGCTTTTCTTCTCAATAGGTTGTTCAGTTTAGAATCACTGTTTTGATCTTGTAATATAAGGAGCTCTAATCTACTACTCGCTTGGTTAGTTGATTATAAATTTAAAAAATGTTATAATACGAAAATTATAATATAAAGTTTACAATATGGCGATCAAGGTGTACCACTACAAATAAACCTGCACTTAGGGACGATATTCTCGTCTTAAAAATGTACATAGCATCGTCCCAAACAAAATATGGCACGACATATCGTCCCATTTTTGTAGTCTCTTTTTTGTTGTCACAAAAAATTTTGAAACGACAATGAGTATGCAAATTTGGGACGACATATTGCTGGGCCCCACGAGCAATTCAACGCTTAAAAATACGAAAGGGACGACATTTGAATTGCAAAAGGGGATGAGATTATCGTCCCTAGTTGATTTTTTTTTTGCTTTCTTTACTATTTTTAAGTAAATAAGAAAATGCTTTTAAAAATAAAAAATGGATGACATAAAATATTATAAGGGACGAGGTTGTCATCCCTAAGTGTTTAGGTTATTTTATTATTAACCCGTTTGGGAGGATATACGTGACAGTCAGCAGCAAAAAGGGACGACAAGTTTTTGCAATTTAGCGACAACAATGTCGTCCCTATTTTCCCTGGGTAGCAAAAAAAATGCAGCAAAACTTCAGCTTTTCCATATTTTTTGGGGAAAAAATCTACCAAAACAAATATAACATGTAAATTACCACAATCCACAATACTAATTCGACAATATGATACAATACAATTTACTAAACAATACAATACTATACCACAAATCCACGATACCATTCGACAAATACGATACAAATTAAACTAACAAGTCAAAAATTTACTAATTAACATGTCTCAAATTACTAACAAGTCATAAAGTTAACACAAATAATAAGATACTACATCCCTACGCCTACTCCTCGTCCGACTCCGCCTCCTCCTCATTATCACCATCATTATTATTATCATAATATCTGGAATGTGCCTTGATGAGTCTCTAAATACTCATCATTTTTGTACAATATAAACTGCAAAATCATCTGAAAACACTCAGAAACACATCAAAATGATCAAAATATCACAAATCAGTGTTTTATGTGTTTCAAATGCAAAATTATCAAAATCGATGAAAACGTATCAAGTTTGCAAAATTGGCGCTTTAGTCCCCAAGTTTCATAAATTGTCAAAAATAGTCCCCGAGCCATAATTTCAAAAGCAAAAGTCACCAAAGGTCCTTTTAAAATCAAAAGTTGTCAAAATAAGTCCTTTGGTGAAAAATATACAAAGTTTGAGAAATTTACAAAATTGGTCCTTCAAGTTTCAAATTTGGCGAAATGGCCCTGAGTTTTGAAATTGGCAAGTTTGGTCCTTGTACTTATTGAGATTGTCAATTATGGTCCCTTGAAGCAACTTTGCAAATTGGCGCTCTGGTCCTCTATTTTCGAAAATTGCAAAATGGGTCCTTATGTATTATTAAACCCTTTTGACCCCTTGACCCCTCGCCACTTTGGACCCCGTCAATATGCATTTGACCCCTTCATAATATAATATCTGGTCAAACCATCACCAAACAACCACACCCTTCCCCTTTCCCTGCTTTCCCTCCCTTTGTCTGCAAACCCGACCACCAATGCAACCACCCCACCACAATCTCACCTCCATGTCCCCCACCTCAACTAACTTCCAAGGATCAATTAATGCACCCTTACCCACCATATCAACCCCAATTGTTGAAATCCAAAATTGGCGCCAAAATTCGTTTCAAAGGCCAAGATTAATTCTAAGCCATCCAATGGCTGAGGATGGTGGGATCTTTTCAGAAGAGAGAGACAAAGAGTTTGGAATATAAAAAAGGGCAAGAAGGAAGCAAGAGGGAGTCTAGTAGCTTTTAGTTTTATCTTAAATGTCGTTTTTAATTTAAAGTCTTTAAATTAGTATAAAACTTGTTGTATTCTGTTTCTTTGTATCCAACTAAGTGTTTTGTAATCATTATAAACTACTTCCAGTTATCAATTCAAGTTATATTAAGATTTTATGTTTAAAGTTACTGTTGCAATTTTCCTTCTCAAAATCTCATTCAAAAGCTTCTCAATGCTCATCTCTCGGTTCAATAAGCTTAAATGAGCTTATGATAGCTTTGTATAAGCTTAAGTTTAAGATTGCATTCAATTTGGTACTTGGTCAACGAAAGTCAAACAAGGTTGATTTGGGTAAAATGGAATGCAGATGGAAATGGGTTGATGCAGAGTGGATTGGGTTGATTTTGAGTTAATAGGTTGATATTTAGGTTAGTGGTTCTCTGGTACTTGGATTCAAGCCATAGTGGCTATTGGACATCTTGTAAGTTGTTATTTAGTTTAAAAGCATAATCTGTTTCTACTGTCAAAGCTAGTTAAAATCTTGTTCAAATAGTTGTATTTAGGATAATCAGACTTGGTTTAATCATTAATATCAGTTGGATCAGTGTTTTGAAAAAATTTTATTGCATAACAGTTGATAAATAGGTGTTTGGATTTACTGTTATATCTGTCTTAAAGACTTGTTCAGTGAATGCTTCTTGTTGTTTCATGTGTCTTAAGCTCATTTGAGCACATTTCATTCTTAGTTTGGGGTTGCAACACCACAAAAGTCAAACTTGCTCTTAAATCTGTCTAACCTGCTAACTGTTGTGATCAAGGATTTGCAAATCCTTGATTTGTGTTTAGAATCATCAAACATTGCTTGCATTACACTTATTACATCATTTAACATCAATCTCAGTGAAAAAAATGGAATCAAAGTTCATCTAAGTCAAAGTCTCTCAATTTCTTCAAAAGTCAAAATAGCAAAAACCTGTTTTGGGGTCAGTTAGAAGGATTTTTTATGATCTCATCTTTTGGTCTTAACAAGTGAGACTTAGCATTCTTAAAAGTTCAACTGGTACCCTTACTTATCTGCATTTTTGTGGATTTTTGTCATTTTTCTATAAGCTTCAAATAAGCCCTTCTTTTAGGCCAAAGTGCCCTGCTCCAAACAAACAGTTGATACTGAGTCTTTTCTCAGTTCTTGCAGCTTGTGCAAAAGGCTCATAAGAGCTTCTCATGGTCTGAATTTTGGTTTAGATACTCTCAACCAGGTCTTTTCCAAGTTCCAATTAGTATTTTTCACATTGAGCTTATTTTGAAGCTTGTGCATCAGTTTAAAGTAGACACCTAAATCTATCATTAGCTTATAAGTTCATAACATCAAATCTGTTCTAGCTTGTGATTACGTGGTTTAGGCTTGTTGAGATTTGTTGCAATCTAGTTCTTTAGCTTATTATAGTTCTTTTCGGTTGGTACCCTTTGGATTTCATTTGCTTATCAAAGTGCTTATTTCAATAAGCACTTGGTCAGCAGTTCATTAATTCCTCACACAAGCACCTGTTTTTCTAATTTTCCTAGCTTCCTAATATCATTTTAGACTTTTCCTGAAATTTTCAGATTTTTCTAAGCTTGTTTGTTATTTTTCTTAATTTAAATCACTTTTTAGCACTTTTTAATTAGCTTTATATACAAATAATTAAGAAAAGCTTCAAAAAAATAATTTTTCAATTTTCTTAAGTTAAGATAAATATAAAAAGACAAAAAAGTATTTTTCTAG
Organism: Chrysanthemum lavandulifolium; assembly: GCA_022545495.1. Classification (NCBI taxonomy): domain Eukaryota; kingdom Viridiplantae; phylum Streptophyta; class Magnoliopsida; order Asterales; family Asteraceae; genus Chrysanthemum; species Chrysanthemum lavandulifolium. The sequence goes on from CM040240.1 coordinate 179,862,836, forward strand.
ATTTTTCTTAGTTAAATTTGTATTTTAAATAATTTATTTAGTTTTTAATAGTTTAAAATTCATAAAAATAGAAAATAATCGAAAATTACAAAAATAGTTTTGAAAATTCTCTTTGTTATTTTAGACTTTTCTAAGTCATAATTTTATTTTTCTAGCCTTATTTCCTATTTTCTTGTGTTTTAGGTTATTAATTAATAGTTAAAATAGTTTTAATTAATAATAATTAATATAATAGTTATAAAATAATTTTCTTTTCTAAATATTTTCTTTTATCATTAGGTTTGTAAAAATGTATTTTTCATATTTTTAGGACTTTTATTTATTAGATCTCACTTTTTATTTTGTACGTTTACGTTATTTTATTTAAACGTAAGTTTTAAGTTTTAAGTTTTAAACGTTCATCAATTTTAAAAATAGTGATAGCGTTTATTTAATAGATTTTATCTTTTTAATTTTCTTTAATTTGCATTTTAGCCCTTGTAGTTTATGTCCTTTTCCTTAGTTATAATCATATTCACAATCTCCTTTTCCGTTCAAATCTCCCGATCGCTATACGTTTGATAATCCATTGCATAGCTCGCTGGGACATAACGACCCGGGGAAACACTATACTCCTCGGATCTTCATTGCATTCGTGCTTGAGCGGTTTAAAGTTGGTTACTGATGCGCCATTCACAAGTGGCGGGCTTGTGTGATTTAGCTTGACTGCTTAGCACGCATCAAATTTTAGGCGCCACGCCGGAGTCTTGATTATCCCACGTTTAGCGATTAGTTGTTTGAGCTTCACTCTTTGTTCATACCATCCATCGTATATATATTTATGTTTTCTTATCCAAAACCCCAAAATATTCTTCTCATTCCTCTTATTCGTTGATTCTATTTCTCTTACCTCTTTTGCCGCTTAATTCTATTCTTCGTATCCTCTCAACCATTTGATTCTCTTCTTAATCCTCTATATGTTTAATTCTTATGTCGACAATCGTCAACTTCATCGCCGAAATGTGTGTGAGCGGTGTGGAGGCCTAGTTCAGCTTAATTTTGCAATTGTCGAATTATCCATCAAAATTCTTTTCAAAGTTATTTCGACCACCGCCACAACTTGAAATACATTCTAATCTTGACAAACCGGTTCAAACGTTGAGCTACCCCAAGCACCCACCGAGGATTACGAGGATACTTTCTTTGAAGATAGAGCCCGTAATCTAATCGAAGCAATTCAAGCCGATGAAAAAGGTCGAGAATTAGAATTGATTACGATGAACCCGCTCAAACACGGTGACTAGCAAGAATGACTTGCCTAATCTTCACGTTTCTCAAGAACCAGAACCGGAGACCATAACGGAAGTGGTGGAAATTGCTAGCTCTCAGAGCACACCACTTGTCCCACCTCCTGATTTTTCTGAATGTTCTTCGAGATTTGATAGTCATTCGGATCACCATGTTGGTTTTGTTGATTCTATGAATAAACCGATTCCTCTTCATAACTCTCAAATGCAATCGTTTATTCCTTGTGTCGGTTGTGGTGAGCCTCTTTATGGTTCACCATGTCGTTGGTGTACGTGTGTACAATGTGGTAATGATATCCATAACGGGAGTTGTTTGTTTTGTGGTTCAAGGAATTCATTTGATTATGATCCTAATCGAACTCATTTAACGACTCCTCAAACTTTTCCAATTACCCACCCCACCGACCTATATTCATATGATCAACATTCTTGTTGTGAATTTTGTGGAGGTCCTCACCAAGGATTTGAGTGTCAATCCGAAACACGTTTGTCTATGAGCAGTTTTCGGTGATGCTCGTAACTTTGGTTATGACCAAAATTCATATGATTCACCATTCGCACTCAACAGTTTCTTGTTGTGAGTACTGTGGAGGTCCCATTTCACTCGATTGTCAAATAGGGAACCCGCCTTGTAACAATCATGACTCTTACATGAATGACAATTCCCAACCTCCACAAAGATTATACGCTCAAACTCCACCGAGCCGTTATCTCAAGAAATTTCCGTGATTTTGAAACCGCAATGAAAACACTTGATGATATGATTCAAAACTTTAAGAATCAAGTGAGTGGTGAAAAACCATAGGAGAATTGTTGGCAAGAACGAGAAGCTCGCAAATCTAGGGAAGAATTATTTATCCTAGAGCAAGCGGCTCTAAGGCGTTCCCAATTTCTCAAGGCAGCACTTTATGACGATGACGAGGAGGGTTTTATCCTTTTAAAGTAATATTTCTCAACCCCTCGGTCGGTTGATATTCCAGTTGAGATTCCATCTCAAACAATCGCTATCACACCCGAGATTCACACTCACTCTCTTATTATGGGGACGAGCATCTCGACACTTGTTCCCGAAAAGGAATCGGACGAATTCATAAAGTCTAGTGTTGAGAACCTTGTCCCAATCCCAAGAGAGTCACGTGGAATTCTTGATCATGTGTGTGATATCCTCCTCCTCTTGTCTTCCAAATGATCATGTTGAGATGTTCTCCGAGTCCGATGATGATGATTCGTTATCTTGTGGAGACATCGCTATGTGGAAGATTTACCTTCCGAGCTTGTTAGCTTGGAAGAAGAGAATGATGAAGTTATCGACATCGAAATCAAAGATGAAGCTCTTCGAGCAACATTATTGAATGTCGGTCTTCTCATTTCTAAAATCGAGGCTTTCAAGAGAAACCTATTTCATCTCCTATCCCATTAAGGATAGTGACATTCTTTCCGATGATTCTATTCCGAAATGAAAGCCTCTGTTTGATAATATGGGAGAGAAGATTAGTGGCGCACCACTTCTCATTCTCATAATTCTCTCCTCGATCATGAATCATTTACTTTTGAGGAGTTCGCCGGTGAACCCACTCATATCAATTCGAATATGATTCATTCACCTTCATGGAGTTCTCAGATGAACTCACTCATATCATATCTCTGCGGGAGTATGATAACTTCTACTTTGATCTAGACACACCCGAGATATGTCTAGACCAATTGAACTTAAATGATGAGATTCATGCTACTATGAATTCTCCTATTGAGGATGAAGAGTTAGTCATGATTTCTATCATGATTTTCTTTCTTTTCTTCATATATTCTCGTCACTTCTCCTGTTCTTCACTCCTTCGGAATGAAGACATTATCTTTGATCCCGGCATTTCCATATATCATTTTGAGCCGGTTCTATGTATATCTCATCGGTGTGGAACTTTCACGCTTCAAATGTTTGTCCAAACATCACGAATGAAAGTCCGATGGAGATTGTTTCTTCCACTTTGCTTCCCCATGAACCAATGAATTGGGGTCGAGTCAAGCTAGCGACTCGGAAATCAAAAAAAGAGCACACACCATATGGGTTTTCACCCATATTTCGACTTCTTACCCATTTCTACCACCTAAGTGTGGGGTGATGCCCACATGTTAAAAAAAAAAAAAAAAATATATATATATATATATATCTAAATAATAGCCGTAGTATTTCCTTTTACGTTCTTTGTTTCGGCATAACCGCGGTACTTTGAATATTGAGGGCAATATTCATTTCTAAGTGGGGAATTCTCACGAATTTTATCATATAATTATACCTAATCCCCCGTTTTGGCCAAAATTTTTTGGAGTAAGTGTTCTACACTTTCTCATCCAGTTATCGATCCGCCATGTCTCAGAAGACAAAAGGATTGGCTAATCCAGAGCAAACGGCTCTTGATAAAGATTTCTCAAACCGTTGACGACTTGCAATTTGCCCAAAATTGTATGGTATTCATTTCACCATATCCTTAAAAGTGAAGAGTTGGCTAGCCCGCAAGATTATGGCTTGTGGTAAAGGCGTGGAAAAACCATAATTGGTAATCAGCTCACCAAAGATAATATTGATAATTTATCTAAGATTTGGCTAGTCCGTAAGGGTACGGCTTCGGTAAAGACAAAATCAAACCGTTGAAAGTCGGTGGTTTGCTCAAAATCACATGGTTATCGGTGTACCATGGTTCTTACTTGAACTAAAACATTTGGCTACTCCGAAGTAATGGCTTTTGGTAAAGAGTTTCAAATCCATTATGTTTTCTCAAATCATTGCTAGGGACTAGCAATATCTCGATGTGGGGATTGATGAGTCTCTAAATACTCATCATTTTGTACAATATAAACCGCAAAATCATCTGAAAACACTCGAAACACATCAAAATGATCAAAATATCACAAATCGTTGTTTTATGTGTTTCAAATGCAAAATTATTAAAATCGATGAAAACGTATCAAGTTTGCAAAATTGGCGCTTTAGTCCCCAAGTTTCATAAATTGTCAAAAATAGTCCCCGAGCCATAATTTCAAAGCAAAAGTCACCAAAGGTCCTTTTAAAATCAAAAGTTGTCAAAATAAGTCCTTTGGTGAAAAATATACAAAGTTTGAGAAATTTACAAAATTGGTCCTTCAAGTTTCAAATTTGGCAGAAATGGCCCCTGGAGTTTTGAAATTGGCAAGTTTGGTCCTTGTACTTATTGAGATTGTCAATTATGGTCCCTTGAAGCAACTTTGCAAATTGGCAGTTCTGGTCCCTCTATTTTCAGAAAATTGCAAAATGGGTCCTTATGTATTATTAAACCCTTTTGACCCTTGGACCCTCGCCACCTTTGGACCCCTCGTCAATATGCATTTGACCCCTTCATAATATAATATCTCGTCAAACCATCACCAAACAACCACACCCTTCCCTTTCCCTGCTTTTCCTCCCTTTGTCTCGCAAACCCACCACCAATGCAACCACCCCATTCACAATCTCACCTCCATGTCCCCCCACCTCAACTAACTTCCAAGGATCAATTAATGCACCCTTACCCACCATATCAACCCCAATTGTTGAAATCCAAAATTGGCGCCAAAATCCGTTTCAAAGGCCAAGATTAATTCTAAGCCATCCAATGGCTGAGGATGGTGGGATCTTTCGTAGAGAGAGACAAAGAGTTTGGAATATAAAAAAGGGCAAGAAGGAAGCAAGAGGGAGTCTAGTAGCTTTTAGTTTTATCTTAAATGTCGCTTTTAATTTAAAGTCTTTAAATTAGTATAAAACTTGTTGTATTACATTTCTTTGTATCCAACTAAGTGTTTTGTAATCATTATAAACTACTTCCAGTTATCAATTCAAGTTATATTAAGATTTTATGTTTAAAGTTATGTTGTAATTTTCCTTCTCAAAATCTCATTCAAAAGCTTCTCAATGCTCATCTCTCGGTTTCAATAAGCTTAAATGAGCTTATGATAGCTTTGTATAAGCTTAAGTTTAAGATTGCATTCAATTTGGTACTTGGTCAATGAAAGTCAAACAAGGTTGATTTGGGTAAAATGGGAATGCGAGATGGAAATGGGTTGATGCGGTGGATTGGGTTGATTTTGAGTTAATAGGTTGATATTTAGGTTAGTGGTTCTCGGTACTTGGATTCAAGCCATAGTTGCTATTGGACATCTTGTAAGTTGTTATTTAGTTTAAAAGCATAACTGTTTCTCTTGTCAAAGCTAGTTAAAATCTTGTTCAAATAGTCAGTATTTAGGATAATCGACTTGGTTTAATCATTAATATCAGTTGGATCGGTGTTTTGAAAAATTTTTATTGCATAACAATTGATAAATAGGTGTTTGGATTTACTGTTATATCTATCTTAAAGACTTGTTCAGTGAATGCTTCTTGTTGTTTCATGTGTCTTAAGCTCATTTGAGCACATTTCATTCTTAGTTTGGGGTTGCAACACCACAAAAGTCAAACTTGCTCTTAAATCTGTCTAACCTGCTAACTGTTGTGATCAAGGATTTGCAAATCCTTGATTTGTGTTTAGAATCATCAAACATTGCTTGCATTACACTTATTACATCATTTAACATCAATCTCAGTGAAAAAAATGGAATCAAAGTTCATCTAAGTCAAAGTCTCTCAATTTCTTCAAAAGTCAAAATAGCAAAAACCTGTTTTGGGGTCGATTAGAAGGATTTTTATGATCTCATCTTTTGGTCTTAACAAGTGAGACTTAGCATTCTTAAACGTTCAACTGGTACCCTTACTTATCTGCATTTTGTGGATTTTGTCATTTTCTATAAGCTTCAAATAAGCCCTTCTTTTAGGCCAAAGTGCCTGCCCAAACAAGCAGTTGATCTCGAGTCTTTTCTCGATTCTTGCGGCTTGTGCAAAAGGCTCATAAGAGCTTCTCATGGTCTGAATTTTGGTTTAGATACTCTCAACCGGTCTTTTCCAAGTTCCAATTAGTATTTTCACATTGAGCTTATTTTGAAGCTTGTGCATCAGCTTAAAGTAGACACCTAAATCTGTCATTAGCTTATAAGTTCATAACATCAAATCTGTTCTAGCTTGTGATTCTGTGGTTTAGGCTTGTTGAGATTTGTTGCAATCTAGTTCTTTTAGCTTATTATAGTTCCTGTTTTCAGTTGGTACCCTTTGGATTTCATTTGCTTATCAAAGTGCTTATTTCAATAAGCACTTGGTCAGCAGTTCATTAATTCCTCACACAAGCACCTGTTTTCTAATTTTCCTAGCTTCCTAATATCATTTTAGACTTTTCCGAAATTTTCAGATTTTTCTAAGCTTGTTTGTTATTTTCTTAATTTAAATCACTTTTAGCACTTTTAATTAGCTTTATATACAAATAATTAAGAAAAGCTTCAAAAATAATTTTTCAATTTTCTTAAGTTAAGATAAATATAAAAAGACAAAAAAGTATTTTTCTAGATTTTTCTTAGTTAAATTTGTATTTTTAAATAATTTATTTAGTTTTTAATAGTTTAAAATTCATAAAAAATAGAAAAATAATCAGAAAATTACAAAAATAGTTTTGAAAATTCTCTTTTGTTATTTTAGACTTTTCTAAGTCATAATTTTATTTTTCTAGCCTTATTTCCTATTTTCTTGTGTTTTAGGTTATTAATTAATAGTTAAAAATAGTTTTTAATTAATAATAATTAATATAATAGTTATAAAAATAATTTTCTTTTTCTAAATATTTTCTTTTATCATTAGGTTTGTAAAAATGTATTTTTCATATTTTTAGGACTTTTATTTATTAGATCTCACTTTTTATTTTGTACGTTTACGTTATTTTATTTAAACGTAAGTTTTAAGTTTTAAGTTTTAAACGTTCATCAATTTTAAAAATAGTGATAGCGTTTATTTAATAGATTTTATCTTTTTAATTTTCTTTAATTTGCATTTTAGCCCTTGTAGTTTATGTCCTTTTCCTTAGTTATAATCATATTCACAATCTCCTTTCCGTTCAAATCTCCCGATCGCTATATCGTTTGATAATCCATTGCATAGCTCATTTGGGACATAACGACCGGAAACACTATACTCCTCGGATCTTCATTGCATTCGTGCTTGAGCGGTTTAAGTCGGTTTCTGATCCGCCATTCACAAGTGGCGGGCTTGTGTGATTTAGCTTGACTGTTTGGCACGCATCATGCCTCATATGGGGATTATTTAGTAAGATGTATTTGTTGAGGTTGCTGGCGGTATTGCATAATTAGAACTAGAGCCCGAGCACGTAGTAGAGTTGGAAATTAAAGGATGAAAACAGTTGTTAAAGGGATTATTAGGGTTGGGAAAAGGGAGTAATAGGGCCGGGAATTAGGGGAATGGGAGGAATAAAGCCTCGAAAGGGAGGTTGGAGAGCCGGGTAAGGGAAAAGGGCCGGGAAAGGGAGCAGATTTAGGTGTGGGAAAGGGAATGGGAAATGGATTACCTTGTTGGTTGTAGTGGCTAAAAACTGCCCAAGATATGATTCGAAGGTCCCAACTCTAGAATAAGCCGCGTTAGCTTGTTGCTTAGCCAAGTTAGCCTGTTGCTCAGCTATGATAGCCCGCTGTTGCGCCTCCTGAGCTTGCTTCCTCAGCAATTCTTTCTCTTGCTCCTCTCGCCTCAACACCTCCGTGATATACTCCCGAGTAATATAATCTTGTCCAAACGGACGATGTGTGGACCTGTGAGAAGTTGAGCCACACCCGACATATTCTTGCAGTTGTCACTCGGAACTACTTGCTCCAATATTTCTTCATCGGTCATGAACAGGATGACACATAATTAACTTGATTTTGAAGGGACTTTATTTCCAGCTGTGTAAGTTCAAAAAAAAAGAAAAATAAATAAATCTACAAGTATGTTAAAAACAAGTAAGTTAAAAAAAACAAGAAGTAACTTGATCTTAATGACGCATGTTAAGAGATTAATTACTTACATAAGTCACTTCGTGTGCGCTGTTAATCAACACACAATTTCAAAATCTCCAAATATCAAAGAAATACACCAACACAATTCTTTCAATACCAACAAACATAAAGACCAACACAATTCCAACAGCAAGAACCACAACCACCACCAAAAGAAAAACTCGTGAACAAAGACGTAAAGGAAAACGACCTGGAAAAAAAACAACCACACCCACGGTGGACTTGGACATCGACGTGGACCTGGGTTAATTGATGAATTGATTTGATTTACTTCATTTACTTATCGGTCTTGTTAGATAGTTTAAGTGTTTGTTGCATGATCCTTGTGGCATGGTAGTATCTAGGATGACTTGTTTCCTGGTAGGTTAGTGAGTACGTAATCATCCCAAAGCTAGGATATTAGGATGATCGAGAGATTGACACCCTCTCATTTGTATAGGGGTTGATCATACCACTGCATAAGTAGGAGTAGGTACTTAAACACTGCGAGTTAGACATTTATTATTGGCATTAATAGGCTCCTAAATGCCAAGAGGTGGGAATATTGGAATTGCCAAATCACTTAATTAATGACTAGTTCCTAGCATAAACTTAAGAAAGTCTATTGGTTACGATGATCATTGGGATCAATAACTAGGAATTATAGGCTAGATTACATATGATCATTCGGGCCTAGTGATATTAATAAGAGCGAGAAATAGACATTGAACTAGGAAGTTGAATCATTGCATTATTTAAGTAATAACCAGGTTAGCACGCTTTCTCCATTTGGTTAGTACACTCAATTTCCATTTTCGTTTATTGTTTTATTACTTTAATCATTTTCTTCAAATTAATCGTGGTTCGGTTTTTGCATTCACGTTTAATAGTTGATCAAAATTGGATGGGTCAAATTACCTTTGAATGAACTTTTGGACTAAATTATACATATGCATGCCTTGTTAATACGTTTCTTTGGTTGGCCATGGCCCACCATGTCTCCTATGTAGCTCCTCACTGCCTTACTTGCCCAAAAAATCATCAATCTTGTATTTGGTACCCAAGTTGAGTGTGCAATGTTGGTGATTTTAGTGTCATCACTTACATTTAATGTAATTGTGATTTACTTGAGATCAAGGGCTTAATCAGGTTTAGTTTACAGTCGAGTTAGGAGGTGCAGAGTGTACACTCATTCTAGCTAGCTTGATGCCGCCATGAACAAAGAGAGGGGGTCAAGGGGTTGAGCCCCTTGCTGGGGTCCCACCAAAAGTCACACCTTTTCCCAACAGTCATGATCCTTCTTGCCAACTGATTTTAATTCACTTTTGGTTATGTATTTCAGTTAGATATTGATCTCTTCCATAACAGAACGGATATAACAACTTTCTGTGTATTGCTTTGATTTCTTGTGCCTTAGAAACAAAGTATTGTTCTCTGTCTTATCCAATTGAGGATTTTGTGATGCCCGAGGCATATAGGGTCGAAATACTTCAATCTAAAATTGATCTCAACACGATTACATATCAGGATTATAACCACCCACACACCCAAACATTCTAACATGCAAAGATTGGGCTTGAGTCTTCATGGTTTTATTCTCATCATAGTTGTTGCTAAACATTGAATTAATAAGTCCTAGTGTGTGATATATAAAGAGGTTGAATACAAACTCGATCTCATGATATATGACGAGTCGAGCTCATGTAATTGGAACTTGACTTGAATTGCATGATTTCAAATTTGCTCTATAGATCATAATTTTGAAAGATATTTTGCGGCTGAAATTTATGTCGAACCAAATCTTGAGCTTGCATCAAGATGACTTATCAAGACATCAAATTAAGGCCTTGTGATGGTAGGAAAGTTTTCTCGGTTCATTGAACACGATACAATGACATGAAAGACAGCTTAAAAGCATTAAATAACTATCATTAAACATAAACAGATAGATTTAGAGAAAATGGCTACATATCTTGCGAAAATCAAACAAACAATAAAATGTGTTTGCAACTCTGTATATGCAAAGTCTAACTGCAAACATAACAATCATCACAGTAACAAACTAACAATTAAGAGCTTTCAATTGCAAGTTCAGACTAGCCAAAAATTTCCTAAAAGAAATTCTGCTATAGTGGACAATTTGGAATAACAAAACAAACTTGATCTACTTTGCTAGTCTTTTTGGATGTTGAAAGTGTAGTTAAGCTCCAAATAACACTTGTTGTCATCATCAACGAACTGTACATGATGAGGTAAAAATATTGATAACATCACATAGTCCAGAGTTTTAAGTGTCAATTTCCCCCGTTTATGCTCATATTTTATGTCATTTATATGGATATATACTCTTATTCCTTTATATTTTGTTTCTAGGTAATATATGAGCATTGGAGCTTAGAGAAGCGGATTTGGAGATATTCTTAACAGTTTTACCTTAGTATGCTATCATGGAAGAAGCTACGGCGTAACTCCTATTCTCAATTACGCCGTAGCTAGGATTACGTTACAAAGACCAAGTCAATAGAAGTTATGGCGTAACTCTCAACTTAAGTTACGCTGTAACCATCTAGGTCATGGGGAATTTCGCGCCTCTGTCAACTCCGCCGTAACCTCCTAACATGCATTACAACGTAACCAACACTACGAGACTTGAGTTTGGAGGATAATTAAGTTACGGCGTAATCCTCATTAAATTTATGGCGGAGCTATAATTACGGCGTAACTATTCCTTAAGTTACGCCGTAACCACCACTACGAGAGTTCTGTTTGGAGGATAATTAAGTTACGGCGTAACTCTCAACTTAACTTACGCCGTGACTATGATCGGGTCTATAAATACGAACCCTAAAATCTGCATTCGACATCATTCACTCACCACACAAAGGCAGAGAACGTGAAGAGAGTTCCAAGGGCAGATCATACTGAGCATGCGGAGCCAATCTCCAAGGGATAAATCACACCACTTCAATAAGATTTAGCGATTACTACTTCTTTACACTTTAATTCATGTCTTTATTAATCATGTTAAACATTGAATTGCATTAATGGGTATGAAGTGTTGTTCACAAGTGGCTCACCAGCAACTGACGAAACCGATTAAATGGACAATGAACAAGTATGAAGTGTTTTTCATACAATTTTCATATAATCAACTAATACCTTTTGAAAGACAACTTCATCATTTGCCCTACCCTAGTTACTCCTAACCAAATTATTGTTGTTTTCGCTACTTGGATATCTTGTTGGTTTGCTGTGGTTTTCCTTTGGTTGTTATATACTATATAGCTTTGGCTTAGGTTTGTTGTGGTATATATCTTTGGCTTATTGGTTTTCCTGTGGTATTTCTTCTATTGGTTTCCTTTTCGTTCATGTCCTTATCATGGCTAGTCATGTTGCTACTCGGATATATTGTCCTTTACAAGGGTGTGAGGGTTGTAGTGGTGGAAATGGTAAAGGGCTTACTAAGAAATATTTTATTGACCACTTGGATACTCGCCATTTTAAAACTACTATTTTGAAGGCTTCCCGCAAAGCACGTGTTGCAAGCGACTTTTCCTTATTTTCTACATTTGATCAAGCACTTCATCAGGCTAGCATCTGGCTTTGTGGTGAGTGTTTTTGCACCCACACTTTTCGTAAGAATTGTAAACATGCTGACGGTGTAGTGTTTCTCGCACCTAGTTTGATGAAGAAGCAATCAACATTATACCTGTGCCTCCTAGATCAGATTTGAGTGTGGTGGATGGTGTCGCTGCTGAGTCAGCTGGTACTTTAGCTACTAATGACGTTGTTGTTGAAGGGAACGTTTCTCAAGTGCCTTCACTTGGTGTTGATTCCATTTGCTTTGACACCAACCTTCTTAGTTGCGTTTTTTCTAAGAAGTTGCGGGACGTTTAAATGCATTCCCCTTAGGTTGCGGCTTGGGTTTGCTAAGCTTTTTTGTAGTGCGCTTGACAATGTCCTTGCGTGCTCAGGGGATTTTTCGGTGTGTGTGCAACTACTCATCCTGCCATGTTGTGTTTTGTCTACTTTTGTGCCCACTAACAGAGCTTAACAACGATCTGGTGAAAGAGAACGCTGTCATTTTGAATGTATTTCTTGTGCTACTGTTAGATGGAGAGATCCCGTAGACAGGCTTGATTTGGTGTTTGATCGTTTAGCTGAAGTAACTCCATCTTTCAGTGGGGTGAAGAAATCCAAAAACCATGATGAAACTAAATTGGTTCAATGCAAACGTAAGTTGAGATATAGGCACTTTAGTGCTTCTATTAAGGTGCTGACGTCTTCTAGTGTCGCTCCATCTACTCCCAACACCCTACATGAGCTGCAGACCAAATACCCCTATGCCCAACCCTCGACTTTGCCATCTTCTCCACTTGGTGGGGATGCTTTGTGTCAATAAAGATTTGGTGTTGAATAGGATCCGTAGCTTTCCTAAAGGGACATCGTGTGGTCGCAATGGGCTGAGAGCACAAAATTTTGTGGATATATTAGGAGGGGTTGCTTCCGCGGTTGCTGATGATCTTTTAGGAACTATTACCGGTATACGCCCTATTGCTGTTGGTACTGTATGGCATAGGCTTGTTTCTATGGTGGCTTCTTCTTCTATTGGTAACTCTATGAATACTTATTTACAGGACTTTCAGTTCGGTTCAATAGGTTTTTTAGCTTCACCTTCAATTCTTTGTTCTCATCGTATATTTTGTAGAATAGGTCTTTGTAGTACTCAAAAGGTAATTCATCATCAAGAAAACCATATACCTCACATTTCCTAGTTTTATCCTAGCTAAGAACCATTAATAATAACAAAATTAGAAAACTATAAGTTATAACAACTTTTGATGGGAGAAAAACAATTACTAGTAACTTAGCCGGATGGGAAAACCCTTGAATCTTCGAACCAGATTCAAGGGAGTCCACGATACTTGTTCAAAAATTGGAATATGACAATCACAATGCGTTTTAACACGAATTTCATCAGCAGTATAGAATCTTTGATTGGAAAGACATGAAGAACTTGATGAACGCATGATGCAAACGAAATTATTTTAGAGGAATTGGGAGAAGGAAGGTGTATGTTTTAGATTTATTTGGTGGATTAGGTTTAGGTATTGTGTGTGTGCGCGCGCGTGCTACAACGATAACAAAGCAGAAAAAAACGTTTCATTTATTTATTTATTATTATTATTATGTTTTAATATTTTGTATTGGAAAAAACCAACCTGGCAGTTGAGGTGGCACTCAACTTGTATACGTGGCCAAAACCGGATGGGGGGTTAAAAAAATTACGCTATATGTAACCACCGGTAAATTTCCCTTTGAATTAAATGAATATAATATTCTAATGAAATAATACTTATCAATTTTCTATGTCTATTTTTTTTTTAAATTAAACGTTATCAGTTTACCTGATTACAACAACTAAATAATGTGACATAACTCACATTCCCAATAAACGTGCTCACCGACACCAACATACCTTATGTTTATTTTAAGTAAACATCATTATACGTCAAGAATAAAACTTTTCGACTTTTATTTACCATTTTACGTTATTTTGTTAACGCACGATTATTTAACGTTCAAACAAAACGTTTGCCATTTATAAGAGTTTTCACGAAACTTTTCGTGTTATTAAATTTACTATTAACTTCTATTTAATATCACTTTAAACTTGTTTTAGTTTAAATAACGTTTAAACACTCGATAAACCCACGATTCATTTTAAATATTAAAATAAAGTATGATGATAAGTTTCAACATTCTTATGAGCATTATATTTTTACGTTACCTGATTTTGATTTTCGTAACTTAAAGGTTTAACGTTTGTAATTATCGGGATTAAACAATACCCGCTATATCTCAAAAATTCATTGTTAAAACAAACAAATATCTCTTTTTCTTATACACAAACCGCCTCTCATTATATATTCTTTTTCTTCAATCAAACCGACTCCAACCTTTTGCATATTATCTGTTTTCCCTTCTCACTTGATAAACACAGAGAAAAATAATAGAGATAACTCTTTATCTCTTCCCTTTCTCTTCTCGGATCAGAAGCAACACCACTCCACACCACCACAGAGCCATCGCTCCATCACCACCTGATAACACCACTACCATCACCATCAAGAGGAGCCAAGAGGGTGTGTTTGATTAAGGGTTTAGTGCAAAGAATTGCACCAGGTTTGTTGTGTCCACGAATCACCACAACCATTGCCACCACCATCATCTCCATCATATCTCTATTTCACACTCTTGGTATGCCAATATACATACATCTTGTTTATCTAATTTCCCTTTGATTAAAACCAAATACAAATCAGTTTATTCACTTTTCATGAATGTAAAACCGGATTAAATATGTTTTGATTATGAATTAGGTGTGGTGGTAACGATTTAAGAGGAGTTTATTTGATTGGTGTTGTTTCCGGTCGGGTTAAACTCAGTATGGATTTAGGCGACCCACTTGAGTTTCGAGTTCGATTTGGACTAGCTTATGTTGTTTTTGTTTCGGTTGAGAAAGAAACACCACGAGGATGTTTGGGGTCCGCAACTTGTGCTCGGATCAACACAAGCCAAGTGGTTGTATTTGGTTTGTACTCGGTCCAGAAGACCACCCCACACGGGCTGTTTTGTTTTGCCTTTCGGTTCGGGCTTATCGCAGCCCACCCAAAAGGGTATTGGTTTTGCACGCCACGCCCGAGAGGTATTTGTTTGTGCTGCTCACGGTTGCAGATTAACACTAAGGGTGTTAGTTTGATTTTCGGATTAAAAGGGACAAACCATAAGGTTCTTGGTTTTGGCTCATAACAAAAACACCGAGATAGGTGTTTGTTTATGTGTATCTCACCACCCCAAAAGGGTGCACTTGGTTTAATTCATTTGACCCACACCACGACCCATAGAGGCGTTTGGTTGATGCTATAACAATGACCCAACAAGGGTGCGGTTGTTTTGATTCTCGACTCAACCACATCTTGAAGGTGTTGGTTTTCCTCGTTCGACCACAACACCACAAGGGTGGTAGTTTGTGTGTTAGTTGTGTCATGGAATTGGCTCGACAAACACCGAGTGGTGTTTGCATTTTACTCTCGAGTCAACAAGAAAACCCGCGAGTAGTGTAAATTAAGGGCTGTTTGTGTCGCAGCTAAATCGAGTTGGTGTGCGTATTTTTGGCTTATGGCCCACCGGGAAATCACATTCTTAGATAGATATATTTCTTAACTTCATGTGGCGAATTGGATGAGTTATCAACTCCTCCGGATGAGGGAGTTATGGCCGCTTTACGATTGCTAGTCAAATCTGGAGCATCGTTTGGAAAACGAGTTAAACTCTAGGTTAATACTCTAAAATGTAGGATAGGAAAGCTAATCTCAGTAGTGTACATCTAAATCTAACTTCTCAAGTGGAATCACTTTAATAGCTATCACGGTTTGGGAAATACATTAAAATTAGTATTTCAGAGAAAAGTTGAGACTGCTGCAGCACCAGCAAGATAGATGGGTTAATTGCGAAAACTTTTGGCCTAAGAAGGTCTATATTATTTGATGGGATTATAGAAATAAATTTAAGGTACATGTGTTGAATTGGATAGGGCCATATCTCCTCCGGATAAATGAGATATGGCCATTTTACTGAAATATGTCAATTATGGAGTCTTTGTTGGAAAACGTATTTTGCTCTAGATTTTTGTACAAGAGGCTTGGGTTTTAAAAGATGGTTCAACACTAGACATTATAAGCTTTCACCTCCAATTGGTTTCAACTTGATAGCTATTATAGAATAGTATTTATGACCAAAACCGTAAGCGTTAGAATTTCAACGAACTTTTCGGTTGAAGTTATAGTTAGTAAAACTCATTTCCGTTGATTGGTAAATGATATGATTTAATGGCCTAATGTTTTGGAAACTAGACTTAAGTATATTTCAGGGTGAAAACCCCATCCTTGTATCTTTATAGGTTAAGAGATACGATGGTGTGAAGTTGACTAAAATTCAAAGAACATGGTTTTACGTCTATTCTTGAGAAATAAAAGTGCGATCAATTAAGTAAAAGTTAAAGATTGTTAAGCAATACTTATTAGACGCTTATTTGTGTATAAGTGTAGGTTGTACACCCATTTGGAGAATAAAAATACTTTGGTTAAGTCTCGGTACAATGCCATGCATATCTCGTGATCATTTGACTTAGTTTTTCATATCGCTCTTCTTTATAATTCTATAAGCAAACGGGCGATGCCGAAACTTATTAATTGACCTACTTCCTTGACATATTTTCTTGTCATTATCCTCTCGCATAGAATTCACCCGTCAATACTTTTGTGACTCGTTTTCTTGAGACATTTTGTTTATTCTTTTATTTCATAATATATATGAGATATATATATTATGCTTTGGCATGAGTTGTACTTTGAGTCTATCATTTCATACCACCACACGAATGATGAAACTAAACATTTTACAAACGTTGATAAAAAAAAAACTTCCACGAAAACTAAAACGTATTATCTTTTGAAAACTCATACAAATCGATTACTTTCTGCGTGTCATGTTTTGACACGAGCTTATATCTATTAGGTTGCGCCGATCCTTTATCGTCATGCTTTATTTGATATCGATTGCATTACCTTATTCACAACACGCTAAGGTGAGTTCATAGCCCCACTTTCTATTACTTTATTGTTTTATAAACTCTTGGGGGAGATACATGCTCAACTATTTTTAATCAAACACAAATGCTTTGAACTATGTGCTATATCCAAATGTTTTATTATCACTAAGTAATCAATTGCCATGTTTGAAGTCCCTACATCATGCACCATTAGTCACTTGCGAGTGAGCGCGAATATTGTGAATAGGCCTATTGGAATTAACACTCCCGTTCTTATTGACCCAACTAGGGAAAATCGAACACACTATATTTGAATCATTAAGGTAAATTAGCAAGTTTACCTATTAGGGCTGCGATGAAACGATTTTACCAATTTCTATTGGTACGAGGTTTACGCTTTGGTTGTCATGAACTTAGTGAAATAAATGATGTTTTGTTTTCAACGATGAGTGTGAAACAACGTAACTCACACTACGAATATTGTGTTCAAACGAATTAACTAAACCTATGGATTTCACTCAACCTTTGTGTTGATTGTTTTAAGCATGTTTTATCTCAGGTATCTAAGGCATATACTTCATGGCATGCATGTGGACTTATCATAGAATCGCGGTGACGACGCGTCTTACATTGATTTTATGCACTTTAAAACATCGTTTGAATTGTAACAAATTTATTTCCGTACATGTTGAGTTTCATTTGGGACCTACACTTTGTAAACTCTGATTGTTTTATTAAATCAAACGATGTGTTTTCCAAACGACACTTTAGGTCGTTCAATATAATTGTGATTGTGATGCTATGACAACAATCCCGTGAATTCTATTCACGCAAAAAGGTAATTTGGGGTGTGATGATTGGTATCGAGCCACGTTATAGAGAAATGGGTCTAATTGAGACCTAAACTATAACTACTTTTACAAACAAAACATTTTATAGCCTTACGCCTCCGTGCCTTCCATCCTCCGGATGATTATGTTACTCCTAGGCATGTTTATGCTACGAACATACTAATGTATTTATATATACACATTGAAATACTTTCGATCACTTTGCATAAACAACGGATTGAACACATCTGCGTATACCTATTCTAGGGCATTACGGCACAACCACATTTTCCCAATCATGTACTTACTCGTACATTTTGTGAGATACGTAATGTTTCACTCATTCACTGAAAGACTTAAACCAATGAACATTGTTCCATTTTGAACTGATGATCCTTATTATTCCCACAGACACTGTAAATGATACAGTGGTCTCCATTACTTCTTAGACACTGTGGGTGATACAATGATCTCTAAACTTTTCACGGCCGTACGTAATATTGTTTTACATGAAACCCGTCATAATCTATCGATATACAAGATATGGGATTGCTAAGGAACAAACTGATTCATCGTCTACAAAAGTTGGAGTTCAGCAACTTTCTCTACATTCATCAAGTTTCCTTCTGAAACTTTCATTATTAAGTCGATGATTCTAGCCTAGTGTGGATTATTTTTCTTTTCCACGCATATCTGCTTTATCCGCTCATGCTAAACGCTCATACTACATGCTTAAGATCGATTATTATGTATGTATAAACTTATACTACCTTCTATATAAACATTGTACTATCACAACCACCGAACATCATACGAGTCGACTAGTCCTAGCATTGCATTATTACTCCTAAATTATACATAGCCTGTACACCTATGTCTAATTCAGGAAGAATCATGTGATGATGGGAGTAGTAGTCTCAAATGTGCAAGCAATTCTATGACCGAGCCAAATTTTCAAAAGACCCGTTACTCAAACCGATTTAGCCTAATCCGATGACAGTTCTTGTTTGATGTGTTGTGGGATTAAGTAAAAATCGGTTACATAAAGGTCTTTTGAGGGTTATGCTCGAGAATGGGAAAGTTTGCCTCATCAAACAACGGGCATATCACGAGTATACCTACTTTAGGTATTTGAAAATTTTATCAAACCTCGATTAAATATAGCCTAGTCATCTATATTTAATCTAGGGACAGTTGAACATGGCCTGACTACCTATGTTCAACTTAACCTTTTCAAATACTGGGAATAGTTGTACTAGAATTATGTCTAGATTGATTCTCTACTTGATTTTTCGAAATTCACAAACTTTGGTGAATGTAAACAACTTATGCGTATTCATCAGGTTAAACACAGTAACAAAATAAACTCTTACCATATTCTTACCACGAAAAGTCAGTCTCAGCTACCAACACTCTTTATTATGGGCTTCGGTCTACACTCTAATTCAAATGCATCCTAAATTTAACGAGCTTTAGCCCATGATCAACTTAAAAACCGACAATCTTTCTTCTTCCGAAACGTCGACATGGTAAGTAGTCACTCTGCGAATTACACAAGCGCAACAATGGTAATAAAATGCGGCATCTTGAAGTGTTAAAATGGCGTGTTTATAAAAACAAAAGTAGCCGTTGGGTTACTATTCTCGACCATTGATGGTTACTTGTTCATCGGTTACTATTCACCTTCAATCGGAAGAAGTATTTATCGATAAAACACTCGTTACAAAATTCAAAAGAAATCCAAAATTTCACCATATTTCAAAAACGACAAGTTGAAATAAATCACTAGGAACCGCATTTATTCGTTAACATCATTTCAACATCTAACACGGACTGAATCTCGGGACGAGATTCCTTTAAGGGGTGAGGCCAGTAACCACCGGTAAATTTCCTTTGAATTAAATGAATATAATATTCTAATGAAATAATACTTATCAATTTTCTATGTCTATTTTTTTTTTAAATTAAACGTTATCAGTTTACCTGATTACAACAACTAAATAATGTGACATAACTCACATTCCCAATAAACGTGCTCACCGACACCAACATACCTTATGTTTATTTTAAGTAAACATCATTGTACGTCAAGAATAAAACTTTTCGACTTTTATTTACCATTTTACGTTATTTTGTTAACGTACGATTATTTAACGTTCAAACAAAACGTTTGCCATTTATAAGAGTTTTCACGAAACTTTTCAGGTTATTAAATTTACTATTAACTTCTATTTAATATCACTTTAAACTTGTTTTAGTTTAAATAACGTTTAAACACTCTGATAAACCCACGATTCATTTTAAATATTAAAATAAAGTATGATGATAAGTTTCAACATTCTTATGAGCATTATATTTTTACGTTACCTGATTTTGATTTTCGTAACTTAAAGGTTTAACGTTTGTAATTATCGGGATCAAACAATACCCGCTATATCTCAAAAATTCATTGTTAAGACAAACAAATATCTCTTTTTCTTATACACAAACCGCCTCTCATTATATATTCTTTTTCTTCAATCAAACCGACTCCAACCTTTTGCATATTATCTGTTTTCCCTTCTCACTTGATAAACACAGAGAAAAATAATAGAGATAACTCTTTATCTCTTCCCTTCTCTTCTCGGATCGAAGCAACACCACTCCACACCACCACGAGCCATCGCTCCATCACCACCGATAACACCACTACCATCACCATCAAGAGGAGCCAAGAGGTGTGTTTGATTAAGGGTTTAGTGCAAAGAATTGCACCAGGTTTGTTGTGTCCACGAATCACCACAACCATTGCCACCACCATCATCTCCATCATATCTCTATTTCACACTCTTGGTATGCCAATATACATACATCTTGTTTATCTAATTTCCCTTTGATTAAAACCAAATACAATCGGTTTATTCACTTTTCATGAATGTAAAACCGGATTAAATATGTTTTGATTATGAATTAGTGTGGTGGTAACGATTTAAGAGGAGTTTATTTGATTGGTGTTGTTTCGGTCGGGTTAAACCTGTATGGATTTAGGCGACCCACTTGAGTTTCAAGTTCGATTTGGACTAGCTTATGTTGTTTTTGTTTTCGGTTGAGAAAGAAACACCACGAGGATGTTTGGGGTCTGCAGCTTGTGCTCGGATCAACACAAGCCAAGTGGCTGTATTTGGTTTGTACTCGGTCCAAGAAGACCACCCCACACGGGCTGTTTTGTTTTGCCTTTCGGTTCGGGCTTATCGCAGCCCACCCAAAAGGGTATTGGTTTTTGCACGTCACAGCCCGAGAGGGTATTTGTTTGTGCTCTCGGTTCACAACAGTTAACACTAAGGGGTGTTAGTTTGATTTTCGGATTAAAAAGGGACAAACCATAAGGTTGCTGGTTTTGGCTCTGTTAACAAAAACACCAGATAGGTGTTTGTTTATGTGTATCTCAGCCACCCCAAAAAGGGTGCACTTGGTTTAATTCATTTGACCCACACCACAGCCCATAGAGGGCGTTTGGTTGATGCTATAACAACAGCCCCAACAAGGGTGCGGTTGTTTTGATTCTCGACTCAACCACATCTTGAAGGGTGTTGGTTTTCCCTCGTTCGACCACAACACCACAAGGGTGGTAGTTTGTGTGTTAGTTGTGTCATGGAATTGGCTCGACAAACACCGAGTGGTGTTTGCATTTTACTCTCGAGTCAACAAGAAAACCCACGAGTAGTGTAAATTAAGGGTGCTTTGGTCGCAGACTAAATCGAGTTGGTGTGCAGTATTTTTGGCTTATGGCCTACTGGGAAATCACATTCTTAGATAGATATATTTCTTAACTTCATGTGGCGAATTGGATGAGTTATCAACTCCTCCGGATGAGGGAGTTATGGCCGTTTTACGATTGCTAGTCAAATCTGGAGCATCGTTTGGAAAACGAGTTAAACTCTAGGTTAATACTCTAAAATGTAGGATAGGAAAGCTAATCTCAGTAGTGTACATCTAAGTCTAACTTCTCGAAGTGGAATCACTTTAATAGCTATCACGGTTTGGGAAATACATTAAAATTAGTATTTCGTAAGAAAAGTTGAGACTGCTGCAGACCAGCAGTATAGATGGGTTAATTGCAGAAAACTTTTGGCCTAAGAAGGTCTATATTATTTGATGGGATTATAGAAATAAATTTAAGGTACATGTGTTGAATTGGATAGGGCCATATCTCCTCCGGATAAATGAGATATGGCCATTTTACGGAAATATGTCAATTCTGGAGCTGCTGTTGGAAAACGTATTTTGCTCTAGATTTTTGTACAGTAGGCTTGGGTTTTAAAAGATGGTTCAACACTAGACATTATAAGCTTTCACCTCCAATTGGTTTCAACTTGATAGCTATTATAGAATAGTATTTATGACCAAAACCGTAAGCGTTAGAATTTCAACGAACTTTCTGGTTGAAGTTATAGTTAGTAAAAACTCATTTCCCGTTGATTGGTAAATGATATGATTTAATGGCCTAATGTTTTGGAAACTAGACTTAAGTATATTTCCAGAGGTGAAAACCCCATCCTTGTATCTTTTATAGGTTAAGAGATACGATGGTGTGAAGTTGACTAAAATTCAGCAACATGGTTTTTACGTCTATTCTTGAGAAATAAAAGTGCGATCAATTAAGTAAAAGTTAAAGATTGTTAAGCAATACTTATTAGACGCTTATTTGTGTATAAGTGCAGGTTGTACACCCATTTGGAGAATAAAAATACTTTGGTTAAGTCTCGGTACAATGCCATGCATATCTCGTGATCATTTGACTTAGTTTTTCATATCGCTCTTCTTTATAATTCTATAAGCAAGCAGGCGATGCG
Organism: Chrysanthemum lavandulifolium; assembly: GCA_022545495.1. NCBI lineage: Eukaryota > Viridiplantae > Streptophyta > Magnoliopsida > Asterales > Asteraceae > Chrysanthemum > Chrysanthemum lavandulifolium. Next base: position 179,885,310 of record CM040240.1, read on the forward strand.
AAACTTATTAATTGACCTACTTCCTTGACATATTTTCTTGTCATTATCCTCTCGCCTAGAATTCACCGTCAATACTTTTGTGACTCGTTTTCTTGAGACATTTTGTTTATTCTTTTATTTCATAATATATATGAGATATATATATTATGCTTTGGCATGAGTTGTACTTTGAGTCTATCATTTCATACCACCACACGAATGATGAAACTAAACATTTTACAAACGTTGATAAAAAAAAAACTTCCACGAAAACTAAAACGTATTATCTTTTGAAAACTCATACAAATCGACATTTCTGCGTGTCATGTTTTGACACGAGCTTATATCTATTAGGTTGCGCCGATCCTTTATCGTCATGCTTTATTTGATATCGATTGCATTACCTTATTCACAACACGCTAAGGTGAGTTCATAGCCCCACTTTCTATTACTTTATTGTTTTATAAACTCTTGGGGGAGATACATGCTCAACTATTTTTAATCAAACACAAATGCTTTGAACTATGTGCTATATCCAAATGTTTTATTATCACTAAGTAATCAATTGCCATGTTTGAAGTCCCTACATCATGCACCATTAGTCACTTGCGGTGAGCGAATATTGTGAATAGGCCTATTGAATTAACACTCCCGTTCTTATTGACCCAACTAGGGAAATCGAACACACTATATTTGAATCATTAAGGTAAATTAGCAAGTTTACCTATTAGGGTCTGCGATGAAACGATTTTACCAATTTCTATTGGTGCGAGGTTTACGCTTTGGTTGTCATGAACTTAGTGAAATAAATGATGTTTTGTTTTCAACGATGAGTGTGAAACAACGTAACTCACACTACGAATATTGTGTTCAAACGAATTAACTAAACCTATGGATTTCACTCAACCTTTGTGTTGATTGTTTTAAGCATGTTTTATCTCAGGTATCTAAGGCATATACTTCATGGCATGCATGTGGACTTATCATAGAATCGCGGTGACGACGCGTCTTACATTGATTTTATGCACTTTAAAACATCGTTTGAATTGTAACAAATTTATTTCCGTACATGTTGAGTTTCATTTGGGACCTACACTTTGTAAACTCTGATTGTTTTATTAAATCAAACGATGTGTTTTCCAAACGACACTTTAGGTCGTTCAATATAACTGTGATTGTGATGCTATGACAGTCAATCCCCAGGAATTCTATTCCGCTGCAAAACAGGTAATTTGGGGGTGTGACACTATAAAGTTAAAAAAAATGTACTCAAAAACCAAAAATTTTGTTCGCTACCAAGAAAAACAAACGATGTCTAAGTATGGTATTTTTGCAAAACATTTGCCCTTAAAAGAACAAGCAAATGTAGTAGAGTTTAAGACAAATTATTGCTTTTAAATGGTACTTTATTATAAGAATTCCAATCAGTTTTGATATAAAAGTAGTAACAAATTAAACGACCTTGTGTAGCCTGCTAATTTCCTGTTATACATTCCTTTAGCAGTTTCAAGGTTGCTTTGTGAAGGCCTTTGAAGTGGCAAAGAAGTCGGTTTTAGTTTCAGATTTGTAGTTATGCAGACTGTTTTTTATATACCTAACTTGTCGAGTATGTAGCTTAGTAACCATGGTATTGCTATTATTCTCTTTTGCTTATATAGGCTTGAGTATTTGATATTTGCTTATTGATGCATGTAATGAGGCTGCTAGTGCTCCAATGTCAATTGCACAGTTTGTGTCAATTGTACAAACACATTTAGGATGGAATGTAATTTCACTTGTGAATGCTTATGACATTAGTTGTGTTCACTCAAGAATCACTAAACTTATTTGTTTCTTAAGGATGTGTTTGTGAACGAAATTTGTTTTTCGAAATGAATTTTGTAACCTTTGTTTCCTTAATTGTTTGTACCAAAAATGTTTACTCCAAATAATACCCTAGGCTAGTTGTTATAGGGTGTAGGACCAATGCACTGCACTAATATAGATATATACTCCATAATCACCAATCTAGGCGTGACAGATTCAATAGATACATGTAGGGAATATTGGAATGTAATGCACCCTAAGTAAATATGTTTTCCCACCATATAAGTTTCACCAATTTACTTATAACACATCCGCTTAGATTCATCATTCACACGAGCTTTCACATGCTTCTAAATTGATGCATTACGAGCCTCCATTAACTTTAAACCAGCGTCACGACTTCCATGTTGGCCTTGATATCTTTCACGAGCTGCGATTCCATGACGGACAGTGTGGTCTATGCTAAATATCTAACTATAAGATACTCTAATATGCATATAGGAGATACTCTAATATGCATATATAAGATACTCTAATATGCATTTTCCCTTGACATTAAAAAAAATAAAGGAATACTAATGGTTACGTTGATTCGGAATGATACATTCATTTCCAATTTTGTTGTTACAAAAACTGCTTATAACACAAGACATGTGAAAAGGGTTGTTGTAATAAACTTAACACATTCTTAAATTTTGTGGGGGAAACACAACAAAAGGTTACTCTTTTCACATACGATCTAAAAGGAGTTTATCCACTTATAAAAGGTTAGGGGTGTAAAATGAAAATCAAAGAAATTAGAATCTAATAAAAACTTTGAGATCTTGATTTGAAAGCAATTTTATCTGGTTATAGTGAGCAAAACATTAACACGTTCAGTATAAAGAGGTGGTAACTACAACACAAAAGAGCATTCATATACGTGATGAACAAATATAAAAGGCTAAAAGCCAGTTTATCGACTTATAATAGATCATAAACTTGATCCATGATAAATTAAGAGCAGAGTACATCAAACATCGATAAGAGTTTTGATTGTTGGCAGATCGAAGTTAACTTAATACTACATAAGGCAAGTGCTAATGTATAAAGTTAACTTAATACATAAGACCGGTAGTAATGCTGTCAACTTAGCGTCACCTCACTTCATCTTCTCTCTCTAAAACCAATGACCAAATGCCCTTATTAAGACGATCCCGATCACAACAAAACATACCACACAAAAATTAATTAAAAAACACTCATACATACAACCACACTCACACCATTTGCTTTTTCATTTGGTCGGCTAGGCAACTCAATCAAGCAAAAAAAAAGATCGAGGGGGGAGGGGGACGTGGCTCGAAGGCTAGACTGACCCTTGGTTGGGTCGCTATTACGAGTGGCCTAACAAACCCAAGGTTAACTTAATATATATTATAACTGGAACTGTTGATTACTTCATTTCTTCTTCAATACGGTGAACATTGTCATTGCAAAATATTCATACATAACACAACGACATTTAACTTACGATCAGATTCCTTTATTACTTCATTAATCGGGTGATACCTCCTCCACAAAACCTTTAAACTGAAAAAAACAAAGAAAGAGGAATGTTAATGTATCCATTAACAATAACACCACACAAGATTAATCAGCGGATTATAAACCAAAGTGATATAGTGTGAGAATATCTTTTGGAGAGAATTTGCATTAATGGGTATTGTCTCATTTTCTTGGCTGATCTAAGTTCGCTCTTTTCAGGAATGGCATTTGTATCGAGTTGTGATGGGATATTGTTGGTTTATGGTTTTGGTTTATGTTGATGTTGGTTTAAGTTTGTTTGATGGCTTATGTTTAGTTACAAATGTTTTCAAGCTATACAAGATGAAGACTAAAGATTTGTATGTGCTTCTATTTGCTGCAAATAAGATTTGATTTAATTGTTTGTTTTTGTTTTATGTCGAATCCAGGGTATTAATTCCCGAGACGACTTTTGTTGATGTCGAATCTAGGGTTCTTATTCCCGAGACGACTTTTGTTGGTGTCGAATATAGGGTTCTTATTCCCGAGACGACAGTTTGGGATACTTTGGTTTATCCTTCGGATACTGGTTATCCGTAAACAAAAAATTAGAATAAGAGATACTTTGGGTTATCCCGTTTTATTTTGGTTATTGTTTTATTTTGTTTTCTTAGTTTACTACTCCAATTCGAGCTTTCGCGATTTCGCTGCTCGAACTTCAGGGGAGTATTAGAGGTAATCGGCCCAAGCCCGGTCTGTGGGCTTAAGGTCCATTAGGGTTTACTCATATAATCTCTATATAATGTGCATGAATAATAATCATAACCTACGGGGTTGACAATGTTCTAACAGATATATGTATTTATAGTAGAAAAGCAGGTGGAACAACTAGGATAAATGCTCATATGATATTGAGTGAGGAAATTGAAATAAATGACATTTCCACCTATTTATTGACATGAAATGAATGAAAAGCTTGTTCCTTTTTCCATTTGACTCCGTCTTAAATGACGATTTCTTTTTAGGACTTTGTATGACTACTCCATATTATATATTTCTTACTATTTGCATTAGTACAACTATTAAAATTACCAATACATTCCCAAAAACATGTTTAGTGAGAGTGCTATACACTTCTAGCCGTCTAGTATCTACCGTTTACAATGTAGGTTTCGTATTTGAACAAATGTTTTTGACTTTTGTTGTCCTAAGGAGGACCTTATATGTAATTAAGTTGTTAACAGCGGTTTACTTATATACTTAGTGTTATAAATAGGGTGAGCAATTAGCTAGGAGCTTCACTATAGAATATGCCACAATCTTTGTTGAGCCGTTAATTAAAGACGAAGGATGTTTATTATTATTAGTTACTATGCATGCTATAATATATGTGTTTAAATCATCTCGGTTTCACATATACAAAAATTGTTTTCAGATATCGAAAGAATAAATTATTAACGCCAGACAATTTGACATTCTTAAAATGATTACCTTCACAACACATTTTACATCATAAAAAGGGTAGTTGGAAGACTTAGTTGCCAATGAATGCGAGGTCACATTTTTAAATTAAGTGTTCAGTGGGTAGTTGAATAGGTGCTCTAGGAAGAGTGTGGTGTATCTCAGCTAGGGTGTGTTTTTTGGGTTTTAATGTGTCTGCTATATATGGGTGAGATTTGAAAGAGATGAATCTTTTACACAATGGATCTGTTTATGGATTAAAGTAACATGTCAATGACTTCTATAGTTAACTCTACAGTACAAAAAATTAAAATATCATGAACATCAAACGGGAATGCATTTCTAGTTTTATTAAACCTACATCTTATCAAATTAACGTACTTAAATATTTTTTTTATTTTTATTTTTTAAAGGAGATGGCATAAAATAACATGACAATTCAGTAACCACATGACAAAGAAAGAAAAACATTTATACAAGAAAAAAATGAGCTTAAAGAGCATGTGACATTATATGAGATGAGAGGATGAAACAAGAAACTATATGTGATTGTTTGGGGATGAGCCAGTGATCAGATAAGAGGCTATAGGACCATTACTAAGAAGCAGGTCAAGAGTTAAATAAGAAGTTATTAGGAGCCTTGCAAACGAAAATGGGACGTTGAGAAAATTTAATGAAAGTGTATTGACCGTAGACATTATGTAAAAGGATTGAGGTAGGTTAGTCAAACATCTTCGATGAAATTGATTTTAAAGCTACTATCATATTAAGTTATGAACAATGTACTTTCTTTAAATAGGGTGTGTGATTTATTCGACAATATTTCAAATTTGCTCAAGCTATTGCTAATGTTTTTTTCAACCAAACATGTCACAAACGCGTCGAGCTAGAGCCTCAAAAAAATAACTCATGAGTCATGCTCAAGCTTTAGAAATTAGTATTGAAACAACCTGAGCCTGGGCTCAAAATTCTTCAATGCTAACTAAGCCAAGTACGAGCTTTGTAGAGCTCGGGCTCGGCCTAGCTCAACTCGTGTACACCCGTACTAGTGAGGTTTGGACCCTCTTGTGAGAACATTGGGGGTACTATTTTGAAACTTTGATTTAGGCATTCAAAAGGTTTGATGCGCTTCTACTAGCATTTAACTAAGGCACTAACCTTAGATTTTTACTTGAACAACTATATGGCATTATCACCTAACTCACATACGATTTCATAAACTTTATATCGCACTTTATAATTGTCATTTTACTCATAGATCACATGCATATAGACATCACTTCTTCTTCTTCTTCAGTGAAATATTTATGTGGATGGACTAACCAAAACTATGTAAAGATATAGTGGTATACAAGATACAAAAGATCTTAAAAAAACATTTGGTTTAGGAGAAGTGAGAGCAAATACATTAAAAGTTGAAACAAGTAAAGAAAACACAACTTTTTGGGGGAAAATTATCTTACCGATGGAATTTTTATGTACTAAAACATATGTAGGTGGCATCATGCCAAAATGATCATTTAATGACATACAACTACGAGTGATTCTTTTTAAGTTGGTTGGTGTTGAACATATAGTTTTGATGGAACAACTCTTTTAGATAATGTGTACTAACAAGCAACACTATCACAATTAATTCATTGTTTTCTCTTACGTGGACTTTTCATTTCACCATTAATTCCACTACCAAACACGTAAAGTAATGACCAACAACTACACTGTTAACTCCAATTTATTTTTTTCATAAACTTATTAAAAACTAAAATTAAAATTACAAAAATAAATTACATAAAAACTAACAATATAAACTTGAAAAATATAACACATAAATCGATATCTTGTTCATCTCCCCGCCTTTTAGCGTCAAATTCCAATCAAATAGTCATGGATACGTGTACTAAACAATTCGTCTTTTTAACGTAGCTTTTCTTGTCGAAACCGGAACATTAGTTGTTAAAGTTCTAATTCCATGTGCTTTTGTTGGAACTTCTTTTGTTCAACTTTACTTTCTTCATCTTTATATATATTATAAAATTAGAACAAGAAAAAAAAGTTCTCGTCGTTCTATATTTTGTTTTCATAAAGACGACCGTCACTTGTCTATGTGTTCACGAACATCTTCACAAGTGGCTCACCACCAACTGACGACACCGATTAAATGGACGATGAACAAGTATGAAGTGTTGTTCGTACATTTTTCATATATTTAGCTAATACCTTTCGGAACACAACTTCATCATTTGCCCTACCCTAGTTACTCCTAACCAAATTATTGTTGTTTTCCCTACATGGATATCTTGTTGGTTTGATGTGGTTTTCCTTTGGTTGTTATATACTATATAGCTTTGGCTTTGGTTTGTTGTGGTATATATCTTTGGCTTATTGGTTTTCCTGTGGTTTTTCTTGCTATGGTATTTCTTCGATTGGTTTCCTTTTCGTTCATGTCCTTATCATGGCTAGTCATGTTGCTACTCGGATATATTGTCCTTTACAAGGGTGTGAGGGTTGTAGTGGTGGAAATGGTAAAGGGCTTACTAAGAAATATTTTATTGACCACTTGGATACTCGCCATTCTAAAACTACTGTTTTGAAGGCTTCCCGCAAAGCACGTGTTGCGAGCGACTTTTCCTTATTTTCTACATTTGATCAAGCACTTCATCAGGCTAGCATCTGGCTTTGTGGTGAGTGTTTTTGCACCCACACTTTTCGTAAGAATTGTAAACATGCTGACGGTGTAGTGGTTCTCGCACCTGGTTTTGATGAAGTAGCAATCTACGTTATACATGTGCCTCCTAGATCAGATTTGAGTGTGGTGGATGGTGTCGTTGCTGAGTCAGCTTGTACTTTTGCTACTAATGAGGTTGTTGTTGAAGGGAACATTTCTCAAGTGCCTTTACTTGGTGTTGTGTCCATTTTTTTTACATCAACCTTCTAATGAAAACGTATCATTTTTAGTTTTCAAAAACAACTAGGTGTTAACATTGTGTTGATCCGAACGAATCATGGTCGCGAGTTCGACAATGAAACATAATTTGGAAAATTTTGTGATACAAATGGTATAACACATAAATTCTCGGCTCCTCGAACACCCCAATCTATTGGGGTTGTAGAACGTAAAAATAGAACTATTCAAGAAATGAGTAGAACAATGCTTAATGAACAAAACATACCTAAAAAGTTTTGGTGTAATGCCGTTGATACTTCCACTTACATTTTAAATGGAGTTTTAATACGTCCTTTCTTGAGCAAAACACCCTATGAATTATACAAAGGCAAAAAGCCTACTTTAGGATATTTTAGAGTGTTTGGATGTTTCATTCTTAATACCAAAGACTATCTCACCAAATTTGAGCCAAAGTATTATGAAGGTGTGTTTCTTGGTTACTCACAAACTAGCAAAGCATACATAGTTTTAAACAAAGAAACAATGAGAGTCGAGGAATCGTTGAACATAACATTCGAGAAAAGTCCACCTCCTTCTAAGACATCACCTTTGGTAGATGATGACTTAGTTGAAATTCAACTTGTTGAAAGTCAAGAAATTAATGTAAATGACAAGGAAGATGAACCATTAAATAAAGAAATTATAAATATCAAAGAATCCAAAAGTCACCCTTTAGAAAAAGTCATAGGACAATTAAATCAAAGAACATTAAGATCACAAGCACAAAATCAAAGTAACTACTTTTGCTTTGTGTCGTTCGTTGAACCGAAAAACATAAACGAATCAATAAAAGATGAATCTTGTATAATTGCTATGCAAGAGGAGCTAAATCAATTTGTTAGAAATGATGTTTGGAAATTAGTTCCAAAACCTAAAAATCAAACTATAATTGGAACGAAATGGGTTTTTCAAAATAAAATGGACAAAAACGGTGTAGTGTCTAGAAACAAGGCTAGGCTTGTCGCACAAGGCTATAATCAAATAGAAGGAATTGATTACGACGAAACTTATGCACCGGTAGCTAGGCTTGAGTCTATTAGAATCTTACTTGCATATGCATGCGCTCATGACTTTAAATTATTTCAAATGGATGTTAAAAGTGCATTTCTAAATGGGTTCATTGACGAAGAAGTATATGTTGCTCAACCTCCCGGATTCACCGACTTTGAGAAACCACATCATGTTTTCAAACTTAAGAAGGCATTATACGGACTTAATCAAGCACCAAAAGCTTGGTACGATCGGCTTAAGACTTTCTTAGTTGAACACAAATAAACCATGGGATTAGTAGATAATATTCTCTTTACCAAGAAAAAGGAATCACACATTATCATAGTTCAAATATACGTTGATGACATCATATTTGGATCAACTTGTCAAGAGCTATGTGGTGATTTTTCTAAAATCATGCACGACGAGTTTGAGATGAGTATGATGGGTGAGTTAAACTTCTTTTTAGGACTTCAAATTAAACAACTAGAAGATGGCATATTCTTTAACCAATCTAAATACATAAAGGATATGCTTAAGAAATTTGGTCTTGAAGACTCAAAACCAACTAAAACACCCATGTCCTTGGAAACGAAACTCGCCAAGGATGAGGAAGGTGAATCCCTAGATAACACTAAATATAGAGGAATGATCGGTAGCCTACTTTATCTCACGGCTAGTAGACCTGACATTATGTTTAGTGTTTGTCTATGTGCTCGCTTTCAAGAAGATCCTAAAGCATCACACCTAGAAGCCTTGAAACGAATTTTTAGGTACATTAAAGGCACTACATGTTTAGGATTATGGTATCCCAAAGGAACGGGTGTAGAAACCATAGTGTATGCCGACTTGGACCATGTCGGTGACTATGTCGATAGAAAGAGTACAAGTGGTATTTGTACATTTGTTGGACATTGTCTCACCTCATGGTTCGCAAAGAAACAAACGGCTCTCGCTATCTCAACTACCGAAGCCGAGTACGTCTTAGCAGGAAAGGCATGTCATAAGCTCTTTGGATGAAGCAAGCTCTCGTGGATTATGGAATTCATCTCAATGACGTCTCTATACTTTGTGACAACAAAGAAGCCATTGATCTCAGTAAGAACCCTGTCCAACATGCTCGAACAAAACATATTGAAATTTGCCATCACTTCGTTCGTGACAATGTTCAAAAAGGAAACATCTCAATCGAGAAAGTATCCTCTAAAGATAGCATTTCCGAAATCCTAACTAAACCTCGTAAGCGAGAACCATTTAATCTTCTTAGACTTGGTTTAGGATTAATGGAACCAAACATATAGTTAAAACATAGCCTAAAACCTTAGAATAACCAAAACAAAACAATTTAGCAAAATTTGCTGCAGTACCCACGACACCAAACGACCACACAGACGGAACCAATTTTTTGGGTTCGTCTGGTCCATGGTGTTAGCAGTAGCAAAAATTTTAAATACAAAACACCTTCTTCTTCACAACACACTTTACCAAAACAAGCCACAAACATACCTAACTCATTATTAAGGTTTCTTCCTCAACTAATCACAGCCAAAAACATCATTGTAAGTATCCTAACTACATTACTTCTCTTAATTCTGAGTCTAGGATTATAATTTATGCACAAAACCAATACATGGGGATTATGTATATTCTTGCACAAAAAATGAACTACATTGTTAAATTGCATAACTAATTATACAAATTATGAACTACATTGTCAAATTGCATAACTAATCATGTTTCCCACTAGTTAGAAGTTACTTATCATAAGGCATTATCCTAATTAAACTAAAAACCCCATGTCAAAATTTTGAAAAACTTCTCACTTGTAGGAAAAAAATTTCTCATTGTTCATACAAATAAAAACGTTATTTTCATCACTTTCATAATGTCTCTTGAATATTAAAGGTAATGCATAACTAATATGCATTCCCGGGTATATTCAAATGAAGCAACATTGAATTAGGACAGTTTGGGTTATCTCTTACATTTTGCCAAACACTACTAATAAAAACTATTTTATGCATAAAATGAGTCAAGTTAACCGCAACTCCATATTGTTTGCATATAGGCACATGATGAGTGTCTAAATACTCATCATTTTGTACCATTTAAACGCAAAAACATCCGAAACGCCGAAATGCATCAAAATGATAAAAATATCACAAATAAGTGTTTTATATGTTTTAAATGCAAAATATCAAAATATGGTGAAAACGATCAAGTTTGCATAATTGGCGCTTTAGTCCCCCAAGTTTCAAAAGTTGTCAAAAACAGTCCCTGGTAAAACAAAATAAAGAAAAATATCATTTCAAGTCCCTAGGGATTCATGAGTTGTCAAAATTAATCCTTGAGATTTAAAAATTGCAAATTTACAACTTAGGTCCCTAAACTTTGAAATTTGGCAAAAATAGTCCTTGGAAAATTATAAAATGTCAAAAATGGTCCTTGTACTATTGGAACTTGTCAGTTTTGGTCCTTGTAACAGTTTTGAGAAATTGGCAGAAATGGTCCTTCATGATTGGAGAAATTACAAAAGTGGTCCTTGTATTCTAAACCTAAGTCCATGACCCTTTATCTATCTATGACCCCCTGCCAAAACAATTATAACCCTTTTGACCCTTTCCTGTTTTTGAACCCTTGGTCAACCCAAAGTCAAACATCCGTGCTTTCCTCCCATATGGTTTTCTTCCCACTGCTCGCTACATCCTCGCAACACCTCTCCCACTCACCACTCACCTCACCTTATCACCTTATCTCTCACCTCATCATCACACCTAGTCCACCCCCCCCCTAGTTGCAGTCTAAAAGCCCAGAGGTCAAATACCACCTTTCCCGCCAAAATTGACAAAATGGCCAAAACTCACAAAAATGACCCAATAGCTCTGGAATCAAGTGGGATCCACTCAGAAGGACACGTGGAAGCTCTGTGAGTATAAAAGAGAAGGAAGAAGAAGCAAGAAAGACAAGTAGTTTTAGTTTTAATTTCTTTGTATGTCGTTTTTTGTCAAGTTATCTTAATTAGTGTTTTAGAATGTAAACTTAAGTTTTATTGTACTCTAACTAAGCTACTTTGTCACTGTAATTCATTTCAAATCTCAATTTCAGGTTTCACTTACATTTCATGTTTTGAAGTCCACTGTTGAGAAATTTAATTTCAAAATCTTGCATTCAAGCTTCAAATAGTTTATTAGTCAGTTCCAATAAACTTAAATAAGTTCCTTTTAGCTTTTGATAAGCTTTCAATTCAGTTTCAAATAATTTTGAATGATGGTCAACAAAAGTCAACTGCTGATGCATAATTGAACATGGTGATGAATCTGGGTAATGCAGAGCTTGGAGAGGTTGATTTGGGTTGAACTTAAGTTAATTTATGGGTTAGACTAGGATAGTGGTACTTGTATTTCTTGGCAAGCCACAGTGGCTAGGACAAATGTGAGTTCATTTGTAGTCTAAATGCATAATCTGTATTTGTGCTTAATTTTAGTTCCTATTTGTTTATTTAGTATTAATTAAAGTATTTAGACTTAGTGTGATCTAGAAATCATGTTGGTTCAGTAGTTTATTCAAGATTTAGTTCATATCGCTTATTAAAATAGTGTTTGGATTTCTTGGCAAAATGAGTTAGAAGGCTATGCAGTAGTTAATGTCATTTGCTTTACAGTTCTTTAGCCATTTGAAACTCATTGGAGTCATAACTTGTGCCTGTATAAGCTCAAAAGTCAAAATTCTCTTTAACTGTCTTAACTATCTTAACTGTTGGATTTTTGGAGAATCAAAAGCTAGTTTTGTGTTTAAAAATCATAAGTATAGCTGTCATTAGTGTCATTTCATCATAATACTTCTATATCAGTCCTTAAATTGAGATCAAAGTTCAAGTTAGTCAACTTTTCAGTTTTGTCAAAAAGTCAAAAACATTGAAAATCCAGTTTTGGGTCTAACTAGAATGATTTTCATAAATTCATTTCGGGTAAATGCCAATGAAACTTTGGTTTTTAAACTTCGTTGGTCCACTTTCTTATTGATATTTTTATAGAATTTTGTCAATTTTTATGAGTTCCAAAAAGCTTGTCAATATGAGCTTATGTGCCTCACTTGACCGACTCGCTTAACTTGAGTCTGCGAGGACTTGCGAGCTTGGGAAAAGCTCATAAGAGCTTGTGAGTAGCTGTTCTTTGGCTTATAGATAGCCACCCAGGTCTTCTTGAGGTTCCCACTTCTGTTTTTCCTTTTCAGCTTATTATGTAGCTTATGCTTAAGCTTAAAGTAGGCCTCAACAACTGTTTTTAGCATTAATCTCAAATAAGCCAAATCTGATCAATTTTTATTCCAGAGGTTTAAGCTTGTTGTAACTGGTTGCTTTTGAGTTCTTTTAGTATAATATAGCTTCGTGAAGGTTTGGTGGTCTTGCTTTTCATTTGCTTATTCAAAGTGCTTATTCATAAGCACTTTGCATAGCAGTTCCATATTCCTTCACACAACCCCATGTTTTCCTATTTTTTCCTAGATTCTAAATATTATTTTAGACTTTTCTTGAAATTTTCAGATTTTTCCAAGTCAGTTTGCTATTTTTCTTGATTTTTATTAGTTTTTAAGCATTTTTAATTAGCATTTAATACAATTAATTAAGAAAAGGTTCAAAAAAATAATTTTTCATTTTTCTTAAGTTAAGATAAATATAAAAGACAAAAAATATTTTCCAAATTTTTCTTAGTTAAATTTGTAATTTTAGTAATTTAATTAGTTTTAATAGTTTTAATTCATAAAAATAGAAAATAATCGTAAAAATATAAAAATAGTTTTGAAAATTCTATTTTGTTATTTTAGATTTTCTAAGTCATAATTTTATTTTTCTAGCTTTATTTCCTATTTCCTTGTATTTTAGGCTATTAATTAATAATTAAAAATAGTTTTTAATTAATAATAATTAGATAATTAGTTATAAAAATAATTTTATTTTTCTATAAATTTTCTTTTATCATTAGGTTTGTAAAAATGTCATCTTCATATTTTTAGGATTTATATTGCTTCAGTTTCACATTTTCTTTTGTACGTTACGTAGTTTTTAATTTAAGTTTTATAAAAGAAAAATCAAGAAAACATCATTTTAAAAATAGTGATAGCATTTATTTAATATAATTTATCTTTTTAATTTTTCTTTAATTTTCATTTAAGCCCCTGTAATTTATAAACTTTTTCTTTAGGTATAATCGATCATATCTCTTTTCCGTTCAAATTCTCTCGATCACTATTCGTTTGACTATTCTCGCACGTATTCGTTGGGACATAACGACACGGGAAACACTATACTCTCTCGGACTTCATTGCATTGGTGTCCGAACTGTTTTAAGTTTCTTACGGTTAGCCATTCACAGTGGCTAGCTTGTGTGAGATAACTTGACGGTTTAGCACGAATCAAATTTTGGCGCCGCTGCCGGGGAGCAGTGCTAATAGTCTTACGTTTAGCATATTAGTGATTTGAATATTCAATCCTTGTTTATACCATCTTTATGTTTATATTTTCTTATAAAAATCCAAAAACCCAAAAACATTTTAAAATCAGTTTTCAACAAACACAAAAAACCCAAAAATATTTTCTTTCTTATATTTACAAAATGTTTATTCAAAAATCCAAAAATATCCATCTTTACCCTCTCACATCTTTGATTCTTCATCCCTACCCTCCGAAAACATTTGATTCTTTCTATGTCTCATCCTCACCCTCTTGGTTGTCAATGGTGTGGTGGTCCTTATAATGGTGGCAATTGCCCCGGTTGTAGCATGGTGGAATCGTGAAGCGGGTGCATCTATAACCAAGATCCCTATTCTTACCATAACACAACCGATTTATTCCATCGGCTACCACACCGTGAGACTCGGTAGATTTCTTGTTGTGAGTATTGTGGTGGTTCACACTCCAGTTGTGATTGTCAATTAGGAAACACGCTTGTCATGAGCGTGTTCCCGATAACAATTATGACTACCACACATATAACTCACGACCACATCGCTTTTCTTGTTGTGAGTATTGTGGAGGTCCACATCGTAGCTCGATTGTCAAACAAGGAATCCATTTCCTTGTAACAATTACGACTCTTCGTATCATGACCAACCTCTATAGATACCAAGTGAATCGGGCACCACCTCGGCTGACCCACTTCCTCAAAATCTTCTCCTTGATCTTTTGGATTTAGTGAAAGATTTGAAGGAATGTAAACACTCCCAAGATAATCCAAATCAAAATCCATGGAAGTTTTGTTAGGCGAAGAGCGGATCGCTAAATTAGATTCCCAGATTGCCTTTGAAAAATCTATTAGGGAATCAATTGCAAAGAAAAAGCGACCAAATCTAGCTCTCGATTCCGTTTTATTCCTGATGACAGTGATGATGAGGATACACTTGATATCCTTCAATTTTATCAAGATTCATCAAGTTCATCAAGTTCATCAAGTTCATCGGTTGAAATTCCTTCCATGAAAAATCGGGGAGAAAAGACTATGATGGAATTACTAGCGAAGAACAAATGGAAAGTATAAAACATATGTATGCTAGTCCTTCTCAACTCCCTCGATCAGTTGATATCCCGGTTGAGATTCCATCTCAAACAAGCGCTATCACACCAAGCTCCCACTCACTCTACGAACATGGGGCGAGCATCTTGACACTTGTTCACGAAAAGGAATCGGACGAATTCATAAAGTCTAGTGTTGAGAACCTTGCCCCAATCCCAAGAGAGTCACAGGAATTCTTGATCATGTGTGTGATATCCTCCTCCTCTTGTCTTCCAAAATGATCATATTGAGATGTTCTCCGATTCTAATGATAATGATTCATTGTCTTGTGGAGACATCGTTTATGTGGAAGATTTACCTTCGAGCTTGTTAGCTTAGAAGAAGAGAATGATGAAGTTACCGACATTGAAATCAAAGATGAAGCACTTCGTGCAACATTCTTGAATGTCGGTCTTCTCATTTCTAAAATCGAGGCTTTCAATGAAAACCTATTTCATCTCCTATCCCCATTAAGGATAGTGACATTCTTTCCGATGATTCTATTAGGAAATGAAAGCCTTCTGTTTTAATAATATGGAGAGAAGATTAGTGGCGTACCACTTTTCATTCTCATAATTCTCTCCCGATTATGAATCATTTACATTGGAGGAGTTCACCAATGAACCCACTCATATCAATTCGAATATGATTCATTCACCTTCATGGAGTTCTCGGATGAACTCACTCATATCATATTTCCGCCGGAGTATGATAACTTCTACTTTGATCTAGACACACCGGGATATGTCTAGACCAATTGAGCTTAAAAGATGAAATTCATGCTATCATGAATTCCCCCCGACGATGATGAGTTAGTCAAGATTATTATCATGACTTTCTTTCTCTTCTTCACCTATCCGTGGCTTCTCTGTTCTTCACTCCTTCGGAATGAAGACATTATCTTTGACCCGGCATTTCCATGTACCATTTGTGAGCCGGGTGCGTCAGATATCTCGTCGGTGTGGAACTTTCACGTACTTCAATGTTTATCTAAACATCTTGAATGAAAGTCCGATGGAGATTGTCTCTTCCACTTACTTCCCATGAACAAATTAATTGGGGTCGAGTCAAGCTAGCGACTCGGTAATCAAAAACGATGAGTTAAACATGGGTTTTCACCCGTGTGTACCACCCTAGTGTGAGGGAGATGCCCCACATGTTGTATATAGATCTAAAAAATGAATGAATGAAAATTGTAAATATAAAAAAGAGAATAATTGTTGTGTTTCTACACTTAGCTAGTAATGTTATCTTTTACGTTCTAAGTTTCGGCATAACATAGGTACTTTGAATATTGAGGACAATATTCATTTCTAAGTGTGGGGAAATTGCGAATTTGATCATAAATGTGCCCTTTTAGTTCCTTTTTCCCCAAAATGGCCAAATTTTAAAAAAAATTAGTGGAAGTACTATGTACTAAACACAACAAATGGTAATCATCCACCATGTCTAACCCACATAAGGATTGGCTAATCCAGAGCAAACGGCTCTTGGTAAAGATATCTCAAATCCGTTGACGGCTTGCAATTTGCCCAAAATTGTATGGTATTCAAGACACCATATCCTTAAAAGTGAAGAGTTGGCTAGCCCGCAAGTTTATGGCTTGTGGTAAAGGCGATTGAAAAACCATAATTGGTAATCAGCTCACCAAAGATAATATTGATAATTTATCTAAGAGTTGGCTAGTCCGAAGCAAAGCGGCACGGTAAAGACAAATCAAATCCGTTGAAAAGTCGGTGATTTGCTCAAAATCATTTGGTTATCGGTGTACCAAGGTTCTTACTTGAACTGAAACATTTGGCTACTCGAGTAATGGCTTTTGGTAAAGAGATGAAATCCATTAAATTTTTCTCAAAACATTGCTAGGGACTAGCAATATCTTAGTGTGGGGGATTGATGAGTGTCTAAATACTCATCATTTTGTACCATTTAAACCGCAAAACATCCGAAAACGCTCGAAATGCATCAAAATGATAAAATATCACAAATAAGTGTTTTATATGTTTTAAATGCAAAATATCAAAATCGGTGAAAACGTATCAAGTTTGCATAATTGGCGCTTTAGTCCCCAAGTTTCAAAAGTTGTCAAAAACAGTCCTGGTAAAACAAAATAAAGAAAATATCATTTCAAGTCCCTAGGGATTCATGAGTTGTCAAAATTAATCCTTGAGATTTAAAATTGCAAATTTACAACTTAGGTCCCTAAACTTTGAAATTTGGCAAAAATAGTCCTTGGAAAATTATAAAATGTCAAAATGGTCCTTGTACTATTGGAACTTGTCAGTTTTGGTCCTTGTGACAGTTTTGAGAAATTGGCAGAAATGGTCCTTCATGATTGGAGAAATTACAAAAGTGGTCATTGTATTCTAAACCTAAGTCCATGACCCTTTATCTATCTATGACCCCCTGCCAAAACAATTATAACCCTTTTGACCCTTTCCCTATTTTTGAACCCTTGGTCAACCCAAAGTCAAACATCCAGGCTTTCCCTCCCATATGGTTTTCTTCCCCACTTGCCTGCTACATCCTGCAACACCTCTCCCACTCACCACTCACCTCACCTTATCACCTTATCTCTCACCCTCATCATCACACCTAGTCCACCCCCCCTAGTTGCAGTCTAAAAGCCCAGAGGTTAAATACCACCTTTCCCGCCAAAATTGACAAAATGGCCAAAACTCACAAAAATGACCCAATAGCTCTGGAATCAAGTGGGATCCACTCAGAAGGACACGTGGAAGCTCTATGAGTATAAAAGAGAAGGAAGAAGAAGCAAGAAAGACAAGTAGTTTTAGTTTTAATTTCTTTGTATGTCGTTTTTTGTCAAGTTATCTTAATTAGTGTTTTAGAATGTAAACTTAAGTTTTATTGTACTCTAACTAAGCTACTTTGTCACTGTAATTCATTTCAAATCTCAATTTCAGGTTTCACTTACATTTCATGTTTTGAAGTCCACTGTTGAGAAATTTAATTTCAAAATCTTGCATTCAAGCTTCAAATAGTTTATTATTCAGTTCCAATAAACTTAAATAAGTTCCTTTTAGCTTTTGATAAGCTTTCAATTCAATTTCAAATAATTTTGAATGATGGTCAACAAAAGTCAAACTGCTGATGCATAATTGAACATGGTGATGAATCTGGGTAATGAGCTTGGAGAGGTTGATTTGGGTTGAACTTAAGTTAATTTATGGGTTAGACTAGGATAGTGGTACTTGTATTTCTTGGCAAGCCACAGTGGCTAGGACAAATGTGAGTTCATTTGTAGTCTAAATGCATAATCTGTATCTGTGCTTAATTTTAGTTCCTATTTGTTTATTTAGTATTAATTAAAGTATTTAGACTTAGTGTGATCTAGAAATCATGTTGGTTCAGTAGTTTATTCAGTATTTAGTTCATATCAGTTATTAAAATAGTGTTTGGATTTCTTGGCAAAAATGAGTTAGAAGGCTATGCAGTAGTTAATGTCATTTGCTTTACAGTTCTTTAGCCATTTGAAACTCATTGGAGTCATAACTTGTGCCTGTATAAGCTCAAAAGTCAAAATTCTCTTTAACTGTCTTAACTATCTTAACTGTTGGATTTTTGGAGAATCAAAAGCTAGTTTTGTGTTTAAAAATCATAAGTATAGCTGTCATTAGTGTCATTTCATCATAATACTTCTATATCAGTCCTTAAATTGAGATCAAAGTTCAAGTTAGTCAACTTTTCAGTTTTGTCAAAAAGTCAAAAACATTGAAAATCCAGTTTTGGGTCTAACTAGAATGATTTTTCATGAATTCATTTCTGGGTAAATGCCAATGAAACTTTGGTTTTTTAAACTTCTGTTGGTCCACTTTCTTATATATATTTTTATAGAATTTTGTCAATTTTTTATGAGTTCCAAAAAAGCTTGTCAATATGAGCTTATGTGCCCTGTGCACTGACTCAGTTAACACTGAGTCTGCACAGGGACTTGCAGGGCTTGGGAAAAGCTCATAAGAGCTTGTGAGTAGCTGTTCTTTGGCTTATAGATAGCCACCCAGGTCTTCTTGAGGTTCCCACTTCTGTTTTTCCTTTTCAGCTTATTATGTAGCTTATGCTTAAGCTTAAAGTAGGCCTCAACAACTGTTTTTAGCACTAATCTCAAATAAGCCAAATCTGATCAATTTGTATTCCAGAGGTTTAAGCTTGTTGTAACTGGTTGCTTTTGAGTTCTTTTAGTATAATATAGCTTCTGTGAAGGTTTGGTGGTCTTTGCTTTTCATTTGCTTATTCAAAGTGCTTATTCATAAGCACTTTGCATAGCAGTTCCATATTCCTTCACACAACCCCATGTTTTCCTATTTTTTTCTAGATTCTAAATATTATTTTAGACTTTTCTTGAAATTTTCAGATTTTTCCAAGTCAGTTTGCTATTTTTCTTGATTTTTATTAGTTTTTAAGCATTTTTAATTAGCATTTAATACAATTAATTAAGAAAAGGTTCAAAAAATAATTTTCATTTTCTTAAGTTAAGATAAACATAAAAGACAAAAATATTTTTCCAAATTTTCTTAGTTAAATTTGTAATTTTAGTAATTTAATTAGTTTTTAATAGTTTTAATTCATAAAAATAGAAAAATAATCGAAAATTATAAAAATAGTTTTGAAAATTCTATTTTGTTATTTTAGATTTTTCTAAGTCATAATTTTATTTTTCTAGCTTTATTTCCTATTTCCTTGTATTTTAGGCTATTAATTAATAATTAAAAATAGTTTTTAATTAATACTAATTAGATAATTAGTTATAAAAATAATTTTATTTTTCTATAAATTTTCTTTTATCATTAGGTTTGTAAAAATGTCATCTTCATATTTTAAGAATTTTTATTGCTTCAGTTTCACATTTTCTTTTGTACGTTACGTAGTTTTTAATTTAAGTTTTATAAAAGAAAAATCAAGAAAACATCATTTTAAAAATAGTGATAGCATTTATTTAATATAATTTATCTTTTTAATTTTTCTTTAATTTTCATTTAAGCCCCTGTAATTTATAAACTTTTTCTTTAGGTATAATCGATCATATCTCTTTTCCGTTCAAATTCTCTCGATCACTATTCGTTTGACTATTCTCGCATGCATTCGTTGGGACATAACGACTGGGAAACACTATACTCTCTCGGACTTCATTGCATTGGTGTTCGAAGCTGTTTTAAGTTTCTTACGGTTAGCCATTCACAAGTGGCTAGCTTGTGTGAGATAACTTGACGGTTTAGCACGAATCAGCAAACACTAAAACAAAGTGCTAATTTAGTTTTCGTTTTTACTAAAACTTGTAAAGTTCTTGCTCCTAGGAACAAACATGGTAGCTACAAAATTTTACGATCACAAAGATACCCTTGGATACATCCCTCAACACCACAAAACTAAGGGCCTTACCAAAGAACAAGTTGAGATCTTTAAGAGTCTAGAGAAAAGGTATTTTCATGAGGGTAGGACAATTCATCCATCTTTTGTCGACGGAACAAATCTCCGTCAAGAACTAGCCACTATCAACTTCGATTGTCTCCTTGACATCGATGAGCCAATTTTCCCTAGGTTTGTCCTAGAATTCTATGCTAGTGTTGTTTCCATAACAAATGAGGATGATCTCATGGATCTCAAATTTAAGATCAACCAAAATGACTACACCATTTCTCTCAACCAATTTGCTCAAATGTTAGGAATTCCTTGCCGTGGTACTTGTCTTTACTCGGATATGTGGTTACTCACTATCCTTGATGCTATTCATGACCGTTCTCCTCCTTACCAAACTCCTTTGGTCGACAAGGATGTCATTCATGAACACCTCTTTAATGATAGGGTAGCACCAACCTGTGTCACTCGAGCGGGAAAGGAAGTCAACCAAGATCCATACGGTATGGAACTCAATGAGCTTAAGCCTCAATTCAAAATTTTGGGGGAACTCCTTAGAGCCAATGTCATTAGCACCATAGGAAACCGAGACCACAACAATGCTTACCTTTGCTACATACTCTATAGCTTGTCTACTCGTCAACCATTCAACTTGGCATACTACATTGCTAGGAGAATGGTAGACATTCCTACTCAAGGCTTTGTTTCTCTTCCATATGGGATGCTCATAACCCGTCTTTATCGAGCTTATGCACCCATTCTGCCTAGTCCTAGAGTGTTGAAACTAGACTATTCTCTCATCCCTCACATATTTGTCCCCTTGAGTGATGAAAGACTATCCAAGACTAAGGTAAAGGGAAAAGGCCAAAACCTCCAACTCCTTCATCATCATCAAATAGCTCTGAAGACGGTCTTCCCAACTCGAGGCTTCAACCACATGAGTACTACGCCTCACTTCCAGAAGTGGAGAACCCTGCGAAGGAGTTCAAGCAAACCAAGCGGATGTTCAAGTGCCTTGGTAGGATGATGACCAAGATTTACAAGAAGTTGTATAAGTGAGTTGAGGTTTATGAGGGTGTTTGGAACAAGACAAGAAACAATGTTGTATGATATTATTTATGTATTATCACTTCGTAGGATGATAAACTAACTTAAAACATTGATGTATACTAACTTTTTCATGCAGGGGATAACATACGGATGTTATCAAATTTTACCCGATTTCACTTTTTAGTGAAAATCAATAGCCCTTGTTGAACATACATGTTCCCTTATGTTTATATGTGCGTTATTGCTTGTTCCTAACTAGAAATAATTATTTCCATATGTTTTAAGAAAAATTTCAGGATTCAAATAATTCCCCGAGGGTCAAAAAATGCCACTGCCAAAAATTCTGCACTGGACGGATCTCAAGGAACCAAATTTTTGGTTCCGTCCGTTGAAAATTTTGGTGTCGCCGTTTCTGCAATGACGGACTAGCCGGACCCAACATTTGGGATCCGTCTGTGTAATGTTTTGGTACCGTGGGTTGCCTAGGTAAGTTGCTGGATTTCGCTCATTCCCGCATTCTAATTTAACAAATTTTGTTTCTATGATACTTTTTACTTCTTTCTATTCATATTAGAACTAGTTTAATTTACTTAGACATATAGGATATCCATTTCCCACCAAAATTCAAAAATTCCCAAAATTCACCCAATGAACCCTTTTTCATAAAGGAAGGAACAAAAATTTTGGTTCCTTAAAATCCGTGGATGATCTGAACTTCAAGATCTTGCAATCATTAAGATCCATTTATTGCATATCTTGGTCTTTTCACTCAAACCTTCTTGTATGGCTTGACTTAGGTGATATGACTTGTATTAAAACTCTTCCAAATCATTAGAAACCACTTCATTTCTATGGCTTAACATCAAATCAAACACAATTCTCCATAATCACATAATACTATAAATTAAGAGCCTCAAAGATGATCATCCTCACACCTCAACAATTTCTCTCATCTTCTCCTAGAATAATCTTAAGCAAAAATGACAAAGTCAACCACATCATCCCCATCAAACAAACCATGTAAGAAAACCGCAAGAATGAGTGTTAGACCTTGTTGTTTTGTAAACATTAGCTCCTCTTCCGAATCATCACCTCAAACCATTTCATCCCCAAAAAGAGATGAAAACTTTCTTACTCTAAGCACTCCAACACCACCTCAAAAATCACCTATTACCATCACCACTCCACCACCTACAAAAACACCCATTGTCACCTCTCCACCACCGGCTCAAATCCAAACATCCAAATCACCATCACCACCCAAATATCCAAAGCTCGTACCGTTAGAACTATTCTCAACTCCACCAACATCTCCAAACCCATTCTTAGAAGACTTAGAGGACCTACCTCCTAGGCCCGCAAATCCACCTCCACTACCATCATTTGGCACAATTGAGTGAATCGCTCATGAACCACCACGTCCATCATTTGAACCAAACGCCCCTTTGGAACCTAGGCCTCGTCTCTTCCACCCAATCCATAATGATATTCATGGACCATGTATGGGGACCATGCTCTACCACCAACATCCTTATCTCCTTATATCGATGACATTGATGAATCTATGTGAGAAGATCACCCACAATCACAAGCGGAGATACAAGCCCAGCTAGAAAACTTTCAAAACTTCTCCAATATGGTGGATTCTCACCTTAGTGAAACTATGCAAATGCAAAATGCTTTGCTTTCCTCCCTCATCACTCTATCAAACACCAACAACACTTCCACCAATCCACCACCACCTAATCATGATCCTATTTTCCCACCTAGACACGGTTGCTCAAATTGTGAGTGGACGCCCATCTTAGCGAACGGACCCGGATCATGGTCCACGAGTTACAAGATGAGATGAGGTTCATCCTCAATCACATCCTTGAGTGTATCAACGCTCTTTCTCATCCACCTCCTCAATAGGATGGTTCTAGACTTTCCTTTAGGACTTTTTAATTTCTAAAGTTATTTTTTTTATTTTCTAGGATTTTTTTTAAGTTATTTTTCTAATTTTTAAGATTTCTTTATGTATCAAACACATCCATTGTGTTCCCTCTTATGACTTCTAAAGTCTAATAATTTTAACAAATGAATGTTGTTTCTTATATGGTTTTTGGTTATTACTTGTTGGTTGAAATTACTTGTATAATTGTGATGATGCTTGTTACTAACCTCTATTTTGTAGCTTTTCACAATCCATGTATCTTTCTCTTGGCACCCAATTAAGGGGGAGCATGGGGAGAAAATGGCTCGGGCTCATTGCATTTTCCGCCTCGCCTCTTCTTTTTGTTTCGACAAAAAGGGGGAGAATATTATTGAACTTGACCTTTGACTTTCAAAAAGTCAAAATTTTTAAAAACCAAATAATTGGATAAACTAGTCATAAGATAAAATAAACATTTGATTGCCAACTTTATCTAACTAACTAGTTCTTTCAAGTTCAAATTAAATATCATATTTTTATAAATCTTGTACAACTTTACATCTTTGATAAAAATAAAATTTATGTTTTGTCCTCAATAAAAAAGGGGAGATTTTTAATACAAATATCGTCATTAAACGTTATTTATATTTTATGATCTTTACCTAGTTTTGTTAACGACAAAAGTAAATTTTATTTTTGTAAAGTATAAAGCTTGTCAAAATTAATAGACATTAAAACAAGTTTTCCTTAAATAAAGTCTTCTTCACTTAAGTATTTATATTTTGATTAGTTATGTATCAATTAACTTTGATATCTTTCTAAACCATAATGTGCATCAACATTTTTAGAACAAGTATGTTTTAGTTTCTTAAACACAACATTACATATGTATGTACTTTTAACATATTAATTCTAAAAATAGAAAACAACATATTACATCATGGCTTGTATCACATTGGAAATCTTTAGAAGATTTCATAGAATATTTTGATTAGATTTGGACTCTACATATATCTTACATGATCTTGGTTAGATTTGGGTGATCTTGGAAAGATCTTTGTAATCTTACTGTCAGACCAGCGGAACCAAAAAATAACAAGGGCGGAACCCTTTTTTGGTTTCGTGGTCCATGGCCACTGCTGTTCATTTTGGCCTATAAATAGCAAGCCAACCCAAGTTGCTTTCTTATTATTTCTTAGCATAAACACATACATTCTTTCTCTTTCTCTCTCTGTTACTTCTAACTCAGTTTCATTTCATTCTAGTGATCCTCTTTTGTAGCAAAGAAGATCAAGGCATAAACAAGCTTCAACAAATAGTTGGAAGGCTTGTTTGTTTTGTTGTTGTATGATCTAGTATTATTCATACATCATTGTTGTACCAAACCATCTTAAACCTCTGAGTGTGAGTGGTTAGTATTTTAGTGCTCAAAATACATAGTGTGTGGGAGTAGTTGTACCCTTGTAAAAGAACTCGACATCTAGCTTTGTGTCGGAAATATTGTGTAAGCGATGTGTAAAGGTTTTCTTCGCCGGTTAAGGGAGCTTGTTGATTAGTGAAGATAACTCTCGAGTTGGAGACTCGGGGAGTGGAGTAGGGCAAGGAAAAAGAGTCCTTGTAGACCGAACCACTATATACAACTTGTCGTGGTTTGATTGTTTCTTTCCTTATTTACTCATTCTATATTGCTTGCATATTTTTTATTCTTCACTAACATATCTTTGATCAATATCAATTGATCTTACAATAAAGTTTCAAAACAAAGATTTTTGGTAAACTATTCAACCCCCCTTCTAGTTTTCCACAATCTTTGAGTAGCATTCAGCATAAGAGATACTGTCTTGTTATCACTGATGATTTTAGCAGGTTTACTTGGGTTTTGTTCCTAGGAGCTAAGGATGAGACTACCAACATTCTAAAGTCTTTCATTACATAGGTAGAGAACCTAGTTGATAAGAAGGTAAAGATCATCAGGTGTGATAATGGGACAGAATTCAAGAATAGAGTGATGGATGACTTTTATAAGGCAAAAGGTATTAAAAAAGAGTTTAGTGTTGCTAGGACTCCTCAACAACATGGGGTTGCTGAAAAGAGAAATAGAACCTTGATAGAAGCTGCTAGGACCATGTTAGCTGATTCCAAGCTACCCATGACCTTTTGGGCTGAAGCAGTTAATACTGCTTGTCATGTTCAGAACAGGGTTTTAGTAGTTCATTCTCAAAACAAGACACCTTATGAGTTATTTAGAGGTAGATCTCCTACCTTAGAGTTCATGAGACCATTTGGCTATTATGTCACTATTCTTAATACCTTGGATTATTTGGGTAAGTTTGATGGAAAGTCTGATGAGGGTTTCTTTATAGGATATTCTACTATTAGTAAAGCCTTTAGAGTCTACAACCTTAGAACCAGGAAGGTAGAAGAAACCCTGCATGTAGAATTTTTAGAGAACAAGGATGTTGTTGTAGGATAAGGACCAAAATGGTTGTTTGATCTTGATTCTCTAACCCAATCTATGAACTATGTACCAGTGAATGCATGTACAACTACTAATGATTTTGCAGGTTCAGAAGAATATGTTGATACAGATGAACCAGGCATGGAGGAAGAGTCATATCACATTTTGGTGCACACCTTGAAAGATAATTCAGAGGTTGCTTCTTCTTCAAAGAATGATGATCAACTATCTCCTTCTGATGATGTACCAAAAGAGAATGATGCTGGTGTGATCAACACTAATTATGCGACTTCTCAAAACAAAGACATTCCTTAAAGCAGTACAAACTACGATGATACTACTAGGCAAAAAGATGGTATTGCTGGACAAAGTGCTAACACTGATGAACCACCAGTTAGCCCTGCTCCACATACTAATCTTTTAAATGATTTTGGAGCTGATCTCAACAACATTCCTCTCACATATGATCTTCTATCAACTCCTCTAACAAACATTCACAAGAAACATCCTCTGGGAAACATAATTGGAGATGTGCAGTCTTGTGTCAAAACCAAGAGACAAACATAGGTTGAAGATCAACAAAGTTTTCTTTAGGCTATTTATGAAGAAAGGAATCATAAAAAAGCAAACATTTGTTTGTTTGAATGTTTCCACTCCCAGATTGAACCCAAAAATATCTACAAGGCATTAGAGGATGAAAGCTGGGTGGAAGCAATGCAGGAAGAACTCTTGCAGTTCAAAATTCAGAAAGTATGGGTTCTTGTTGATCTACCCAAGGGTGTGAGGGTGATTGGTACTAAATGGGTTTTCAGGGTGAAGAAAGATGAAAGAGGAATTGTGATCAGAAATAAGGCAAGGCTTGTGGCTCAAGGCTATACACAAGAAGAGGGAATTGATTATGATGAAGTTTTTGCACCAGTGGCTAGGATTGAAGCAATAAGGTTGTTCTTAACTTATGCTTCCTTTATGGGCTTTATGATATATCAGATGGATGTCAAGAGTGCTTTCTTATATGGCACAATTGAAGAGGAGGTCTATGTCTCACAGCCTCGAGGTTTTATTTATCCTGATCATCCTAATAAGGTATATAAGGTGGTGAAAGCTCTTTATGGTCTGCATCAGGCACCCAGGGCATGGTATGAGACACTAGCTACATATCTGTTGCAGAATGGCTTTAGAAGAGGAAATATTGATCAAACCTTGTTCATTAAGAAGCTCAAGGGACATATCTTGCTTGTACATGTATATGTATATGATATTATCTTTAGTGCTACAAAGAAAGAGATGTGCACTGAATTTGAAAAAATGATGCATGACAAATTCCAGATAAGTTCCATGGGTGAACTCACTTTCTTCTTGGGGCTACAAGTGAAGCAGAGACCACATGGTATATTTATCAGTCAAGATAAATATGTAGCTGACATTTTGAGGAAATTCCAATTTACAGATGCTAGAGTAGCTAGCACACCTTTTTTACACTGAGAAACCATTAGAGAAAGATGAGTTTGGAGAAGATGTTGATGTTTACACCTACGGATCCATAATTGGGTCTCTCATGTACCTCACATCCTCCAGGGCAGATATTATGTTTGCAGTGTGTGTATGTGCAAGGTTTCAAGTTACTCCCAAGGTCTCTCATCTTACAGCTGTCAAGATGATTTTTAGCTACCTTAAAGGCCATCCTAAGTTGGGCCTATGGTATCCTCGAGAGTCCCTTTTTGATCTTGTAGCATATTCAGACAATGATTATGCTGGGGCCAGTTTGGATAGGAAATCAACAACAGGAGGTTGTCAGTTCTTAGGAAGAAGATTGGTTTCCTGGCAATGCAAGAAACCGACCATAATGGCCATATAAGCAAGCGAGAATATGTGTCTGTTGCTAGTATGCTTGATCAAGTACTTTGGACTCGCACCCAACCGCTTGACTATGGGTATAATTTCATGGGTACTATTATTTATATTGACAATATCAATACCATTTGTATTATTAAAATTCCAGTTCATCATTCTGAAACAAAACACACAGAAATCAGACATCATTTTATAAGAGATTACAATGAGAAAAGGTTAATACAGGTTGTTAAGGTTGATACTGAACACAACTTTGCTGATTTATTAACTAAAGCTTTTGATGTCGGGAGGTTTCAGTACTTGGTCACAGGTATTGGGATGCTTAACCCTTAAATGTTGTGATTTCTTCATGTTTTTGAAACTGGATAAAATTAGTACTGCTAGTTGTAACATATAGTATTGCTTGGTATAATTTGTACTGCTAGTGCAAATTAGTGTGTTGATTCTTTGTTTGTTATGAAGGAAACACTTTGTCTTGTGTTTTCTTGGCTTTCGACTAACATTAATAGGTTATGAAAGAATGATGAGTGCTTTGAGCTGTGGACTTACATTGTGTGACTTGTATCACACCACAAATGGTAATCAGTTCACCATGTCCTACACACATCAAGAACTGACTTGTCCAGAGCAAACGGTTTCTGCTAAAGACTAATCAAATCCGTTCATGGCTGATAGTTTGCCAAAAACTATATGGTTATCAACATACCATGCTTCACAGTAAAGAGTTGGCTAGTCCAGAGCAAACGGCTCTTGGTAAGTACATATCAAATTCGCTGATAGCTGGTAGTTTGCTAAAAACTATGTTTTTGATTGATTATGGGCAGTACTATCTTCAAAAAGTATGGACAGTGTTATTTTAAATCTTTCCTGAGTTCATACTGCTAAGTCAAAATTTTGATCAAAAAGTTAGTACTGCGAGGCCAAGTTTGTACTGGTAGTATAAAACTTGGTACTGCTATATAGCCGTTGGTACTGTTGTGTTTCAACCATTTTTCAAATTTAGCCGCTGAGTAATTTTCGCTCCCTTACCATACTTATAGGGTTAAAATCTTTGATACTTATACACTTTCTTACTCTTAAAGTTTTCTCTTTACGTATAAGTTATCAAATTCGCAAAATTCTCAAACCCTCACGGTTGGTACTAAAACTCAATTGGCTTTCAGAAAACCTCAATTTCACCTTAACCGATCATACTGCTCTCATTTAATCACTCTAGGAATGGCAGAACTTCAGTTTGTTAAGAATCATAACAAGGTGGCTTTTCTGACTAAAACGGAGCAAGGGGATGGACCTCTTTTCTATGAGATTGTGGATTTCCTAAATCAATCCTATATCAGTTATGCTTTAACTACTAATCCCATTCTCTATACCTCATAGATCAAACAGTTCTGGCAGACTGCTACTGCCATAACACTTGATGAATATGATGAGGAAACAGAAACACCTGCACTTAGTGCAACTGTGGATGGGAAAACCATCTATGTTACTGAATCATCTCTAAGGAGACATCTTTGTTTAGATGATTCAGATGGTCTCATGGACTTTCCTAACCCAGAAATTTTTCAAAACCTTTCAAGAATGGGGTATGATACATCCAAACGGCTTTTGACTTTTCAAAAAGGATGTTTCTCTCCCCAATGGAGATTTCTAATCAACGCTCTTCTTCATTGTCTTAGCCCTAAAAAGACATCATGGGAGCAATTCAGTAGTAATATTGCTACTGCTCTTGTGTGTCTGGCTACTAACAGAGTTTTCAACTTCTCATAATTTATTTTTGATAACATGGTAAAGAATGTGGATTTTCCTTCTAAGTTTTTGATGTACCCAAGGTTCATCCAAACCATTTTAAAAGCTAAACAAAGTCAGTTGTCATCTCACAAACAAGTTTTTCCTACCCCTTGCCTACAACAAAAAGCCTTTACAAATATGGCAATGGGGAATAGATAATTTAATGGGGTCATTGTGTCGTTTTTTCCTGAGATGATAGCACAAATTTCACAGGTACAGGGTGAAGGGTCAGTAAACCCAACTGAACCCCAACACACACCCATTGTGGTTCCATCTATTGACTATACACCACCAATCATTCACACCTTTAGGAGAAATAATAGACATGTCACTGAGGTCTTTCAGCCCAATGGTCCTACTCATATTCCTGTAGTAGATAAGACTGCCATTGGCAGAAGGAAAGAGGCTGGTACTACTGTCTCAAGCTAGGTAGCTGGGCATGATAGTACCAACATTGCTAAGACCTCAACCCTGGAAACATCTAATGTGCCAAGTCCTCCAAGACTTGATATAGGTGATGAAATCCCAAGCCAAATGGAACGATTGGGTGGCTCAGTGGATAGTCCCCCTAGGACTGAACCTGAGTTTATGCCTCATGATGCATCAGTACCAGAAGGTAATACATCTGGTGGTGCTGAAGGTAGTGATAAACTTAAGGAATTTATGGACATTTGTACCAGGCTTACAATGAAGGTTGAAACTTTGGAACATGACCTAACCAGTACCAAGAAGTTATATGCCAATGTTTACAGGAAATTGGTTCTTAAGGTGAAGAAATTGGAAGCTAAGGTCAAGGTTCTCAAAGCAAAGGCCAAAGACTCTGTAACAGGCTCTCTAATTCAGATGATTCTGATGATGGTTTGGGTGATTCTCCCAATCAGGAGCTACAACTAAGGGGAGGCAGTTGGATTTTGAAGAACATCTAGAGGAATATACCCAAGGCCATGGTGATGATACTGCCACCAGTAGTCATCAACCAGCAGTTGGTACTGCTGCTTTGGATTAAGGCAAAGGAATAGAAGTAGAGTCTGAAGAACCAGAAATGATAAAGAAAAAGGTTCTTACATAGGTGGATTTGGATGTTGAACTTGCTAAAAGGCTCAAGAAGAAGAAGAAGTTTATGGGTTTATGGAAGAGCAAAGGATAAGTAAAGAAAGAGAAGTTTCAAATGGGGAAATAGCTAAGCAAATGTATGATCTCCAAAGGGAAGAAATCCTTGAAGAAGAAAGAGAGGCTCCAACAAAAGCCCAGTGGTCCTACTCATTTTCCAATAGCAGATGAGACTGCCATTGGTCGAAGGGAAGAGGCTGGTACTACTATCTCAAGCTTAGTAGTTGGGCAGAATAGTACCAACATTGCTAATACCTCACCCTGGCAACATCTAATGTGTCAAGTCCTCCAATACTTGATACAGGTGATGAAATCCAAAGCCAAATGGAACAACTGGGTGGCTCAGTGGATAGTCCTCCTAGGACTGAACCTGAGTTTATGCCTCATGATGCATCAATACCAGAAGGTAATACATCTGGTGGTGCTGAAGGTAGTGATAAACTTAAGGAATTGATGGACATTTGTACCAGGCTTACAATGAAGGTTGAAACTTTGGAACATGACCTAACCAGTACCAAGAATTTATATGCCAATGTTTATAGGAAATTGGTTCTTAAGGTGAAGAAATTGGAAGCTAAGGTCAAGGTTCTCAAAGCAAAGGCCAAAGACTATGCAACAAACTCTCCTAGTGCATATGTTTCTGATGATGGTTTGGGTTATTCTCCCAAACAGGGGAGGAAAACAGGAGCTACAACTAAGGGGAGGCAGTTGGATTTTGAAGAACATCCAGAGGAAGATACTCTAGGCTTTGGTGATGGTACTGCTACCAGTAGTCATCAACCAACAGTTGGTACTGCTGCTTTGGATAAAGGGAAAAGAATAGTAGTATAGTCTGAAGAACCATAAATGATAAAGAAAAAGGTTCTTACACAGGTGGATTTGGATGCTGAACTTGCTAAAAATGCTCAAGAAGAAGAAGTTGCTGGGTTTATGGAAGAGAAAAGGATAAGTAGAGAAAGAGAAGTTTCAGATGAGGAATAGCTAAGCAAATATATGATCTCCAAAGGGAAGAAATACCTGAAGAAGAAAGAGAGGCTGCTGTGAATGATTTGATTGAGATCATCAGAAAAGGTCAAAGAGAGAAAAGAAGACCAAAGCCTCCAACAAAAGCTCAGATTACTAATAAGATGAAGGAATTTCTTAAAAATCAAGATAACTGGAAAGCACATCAATTGAAAGGAAAGTCCAGCACTGAGATAGAAAGGTTGTACTTAAATGCCTATAGGAAGATTCAAAGATTTACTCCTATGAATAAAGAAGAAAGGTTGTACTTAAATGCCTATAGGAAGATTCAAAGATTTACTCCTATGAATAAAGAAGAAAGGTTTACAGGTGCAAAAAGGGTTGGTTCATCTATGGAGTCTGATGCTGCAAAGAAGCAGAAGATCAATGATGATGAACAGAGATTAGATCAACTGGTGATACAAGAAGATGCAGTTGATGTAGCTCCCCTAACTACAAGATTTCCCATCATTGATTGGCAAATAGTATCTGATGGATTCAAGAATTACATAGAGTTAACCAGGTTAAATGGCTACAAAGGAAAATATCCATCATTTGCCTACTTGCTGCACTTTGTTGATAGGCAAGACTTGGAAGCATTATGCAAGATGTAAAATTCAGATATGGCACTACAAGACCCATAGGAACACTTAACTTGGCCATTTGGCATGCCCTAAAATGTATGTTTGACCAAATGCAAGTGATTATTGGTGGGAGGACTATATGGTGAAAAGTTGGAAGCTATTTCAACATTGTGGAGTCCATGTTGTGGAACTCAGTGAAAGTTGGATCTACATGCTTGTTGATAGAGACTACCCACTTTCCACTCTTGTTGCCATTCAGATGCTTGACTCCAAATTATCTACTTTTGAAAACAATATACCTCCTATGATTTACAAGTTATTACAGAAAATTGAGGAGATAACAGAAAAGAAGTAGTATGTTTGGAAGAATCCCCCCTCATAAGAATATTTGAAGTTTAATTGAAGAAACTTAGTGATTTGCAGAGAAATCATAAGTTTAGGGGAGGATTGTTGGGAATTAAACGAAAAGACTAACTATTCTTAGTAATCGCCAAGCATCTGCACTAAACTAGTGAAGATTACATCGAGTACTAAGCGACTTAGTCTCGCTAGTACATATGGTTTGTACTGCTAATAGGATATGTACGCGTTTTGTAATTATAGAATAGATTGCATGTATATCTTATACGTTTAGATTGATACAAATATTATATAGTTATCTTGTAAAGGACTCTTTAAACTATAAAAGGAGGTCCTAAGGTTAGATGTTAAGTATGTATCTTTTGGTTAAGCTTCAAGGTTGTAAACCCTAGTGATAAGTGAAGATCACTTGTATTATTATCAATAATATTGAAGCGTTTTGTTAAATATTTGTTCACTGTTTCATATATATCAAATAACAATTGTCTTCTAAAGTGATAAGTAGTAGATTCTTCATACTACTTGGTATAACCTCAAAGTATCTAATAACACAAGTCTCAAAGATGTTTAGATCCTCACATGTTTAAGTCAAGAAAGAGTCAAGAAAAGTAAAGAAATTGTTTGTTGTATACTTTGTGTTTGTTATTTGTCGAGTCTTGGCTTAGCAACGTCACATTTTACATGTAATTACTTAGATGATTAACTTGCCACCAATAACTATTCCTCCATATCCTTTAACTGTGTATCCCTTACCCGACACCTCACGTTACAACCCTTGTAAAAACATCTTTGATAGTAAATTATAGGTGATTATACCAAAGCAGTGGAGGTTTGATCCCTTATCAAGCCTATGGTAACCTTTGTACATGTCATGGTAAGTGAGCGAATTTTTCGTTTCCATTTGTTATATATACCATTATATACACCGAAAGATTGTAAATATACAAACACTATTATATAAGGTGCTAGTATTATATGTTTCGTGCTTGATTATAGTTAAAAGTGTATTGTCAAATGGGTTGTGCCATAAAATTTTTTTTTTAAACAAATGTTAAATGCCCTCGAACTTGTATTTTGATTAGGATAAAAGCACATTTACTTGAGGAAAAACAAATCCTAAGTAGAACGATATTCGATGAGGCGTAATTTCATATGCTTTATACGCTTTTTAGAGGTCATTTAGCCTCTAAACTTGTATAATTTTGATATATATTGTCCTAAATTGCTTATATTTGAGTTTTAGGTACTTGGGAGAGCAAACGCTGGAAATGTACAAGTTTTGAGCTCGATTGGATGAAGAACGAAGAAAAATGGCAAATTCAGCGACGTGACAGGCATCTCTGACGTGGTCACCTATTCAGCTTCGAAAGTGCAATTTCAAGATTTTTTTACGGCTCAATGTGTTGAGACAGACTACCCTGACGGTGTCAGAGTTACAAGGCGACGTCGTCACAACCAATGAGTGACGCCATCACATATGCCAGTAGAGAGACGATACCCTAATTGGACGGTGAGCTGACGACGTCACAAGCTCAATGTGACAGAGTCAGGGTATTTTTTCTATATATACAAACGCATATTTTTCATTATTGTGTGTAGAACTTTGGAGGATGATAACGCTCAGATTGTACGTGTTTTTAGTAGCGTTATGTGTGCTTTTGTATATGTTATTTGGTTATATTTGTATGATTTCAGTGCTTAATCGCATCAAAAGATGTTTTTCTAGTGTTTATAACCAAGTGCAGGGAAACGGAAGGAAAATTAAAGGAATTGATAAGGTTTTAAAATGTACCTTTTTGAGGGGTCGTTTAAGCCCTTATTTGATCACTTTTGTATCCGTTATTACTTAATATCGTTCCTTTTCACTTTTTAGGTATCTTGAAGGCAAAATGTTGGAATGACACTTATTCGGACGAAAAGCGCGAATATACGAAGAAAATGGCCAAAGCCAAGAATCGAGACACTCAGTCATTGGGAACGAAGGGCGGACGTCGAGCACAACTAGCGACGCCGTCGGACAAGTTTTGTGACGACTCAGAGCCAAATTGCTCATTTACAAGTGACGGCTTGTGTTTTAAAAGAGTAGGGCGTCGTAACTCGGACGGCTTAGATTTGATCCGACGACGCCGAGATCGAAGGGACGGCGCCACAGCATAAGGTGGCGCCGTCGCATGTGTAATCTTATATATAGAATCCAATTTTTAGTTTTCATGTGTAGTCTTTGGAGTAAAACCTAAACCGAACCAAGGTCGTCTTGTACAAGATTTTAGGTTTCATACCCTATCATACATCAAGATAAGTGTTTTACTTCATTAATTCAAGTATGTCTTCAATTAATTGTGTGTATGCTTGCATGTTTCTCATGTCCGCTAATTTACTTGTGTGTTTGCTTAGGGAATATGAAACTTAATTATTAAATATTGATTGGTTGTCTCTTATCTTAATTTTTAATGATCCAGTATTGCGATAGGTCATCCGTTGTGTAGTTAATGCTTGATTAATCTTTGTAAACCTTAGCTTATAGTTACCTAGAGTCATTGTAGGCTAAACCATCCGAAGAGTACCTTAGTGTTAAGTTTATAAATCCTAGAGATTTTGTAGGCAATAACCTTTGGTAGTTTCAAAGAGTTAGGGATAAACGCATACCCTACGACCTTAGACACACAACGCGATTAAGAATAAGGACATTACAATTCAACCATCAATAGGAGATAATTAAGGAGTAATAAAACCTAAGTAAACACATCTTTAAATCATCGACGAGCACACAATAATTAGACATAGACTACCCACTAGATTAGATAATTAGATAAGTAGAGTAATCAGAAAATACCAAAACCCCAAATCCAAACCCCGAGATTCGTACCTTTCCATTTCCTAAAAACATAAAAGATAAAAATAATCTTCCTCAACCCCAACCTTAGCGTAGTAACTTCTCACTAGCATTCCTATTCCCTAGAGAACGATATCAATTCCGTGGCTTACCCTAATACTACACTACAACGATTAGGTTCAACGCCTGGGTGTTGAAAAACTTGCTCGACGAAAGGAAGTTCCTTTGACCCGAACGACGCGTGTAGCGTTATCAGGAATGTTCAACAATTGGAAGATTCCCGTTTCAGTGAAGCATGTCAAGCACAAATCAGTATCTCAAGTACCATAGAAGACCAAGATGATTGAAGAACCAAGCTCTACATGTCAAAATGAAGTAAAGATCGATTCTCCGTCACTTAGGAAGACCAACCGGATCGGTTGCAACTACAACCGGATCGGTTGGGAGAAGAGCAAAATACACCTGTGACGCCAACCCAACCGTTCGGTTGCCACCCGCAACCGATACGGTTGGAGCCCTCGTAGAAGACCAACCGGATCGGTTGGTCATGTGACCGATCCGGTAGGAGAGCCTGTTTCTGCCAAATCTTCATCATTAAGTTTCCCCTTTGTATCCAAACGATTCTAGGTCCTTCCCTTGGTTTATTCTAGTCCCTTCCTAACTCCTTGGAGGCCAAGTTCAGTAATTAATACCCTAGGCCTTGGAACTAGTATAAATAGAGACCTCTTGTGAGCATATGAGACACACACTTCAATACAACTCTCTATACTCATCAAACAAAGCTCTTAAGCTCTCAAATTCGTCCTTAGAAGTCCAGGAAAGTTTGGAGTTCCAGGAGTTCCAGAAGTTCCACATTTGGAGGCCAAAACCCCAAGGAGTCTACCCCAATACTTTGGGAATCATTAATTCACCATTTGTAATCTTATTCCAAGCAAGACTCTTAATCATGTTTTTTTTTGTTCAAAGTTCTTAGTTTATGTTTATGTTTGCTATGAGTTGCTAGTTTATTTATACACTTGCTTAAATGATGTTGATTATCGTATGATTAGTTTGTGATTGTGTTAACATGTTTAATTCAATTTCAAGTCAATTCTAAGATCCAATTGTGCTAAAGTTTCATAGTGACATTTGTTAATCAAGTTTGACTAGTCGATAATAATCGTAGAGGTCGAAAGAACTTATTGTTATTCAACTAGTTATAACTATTTTGTCTATGGATGATTGTTTTTACCCATTATTCTTAATTAAACAAAGGAACTAAGGTGTGGTTGTAATAAAAACGCTTTTTGATTATCAAGTTGGATTGATTGGAAACATCTAAAAGGTCGTAAGATTAGTTGTTGACAATCAATTGTATCCTTTTGTCTATAATCGGTTACCTTTTGTATTGACCATTTCTTAAGCAATTTGATAAAGCAAACTGGATATTTTTGTGTTTAAGTTTGTGAAAATAAACTTATGAAACTTGAATTGATCTTGAATTGATTGGTTAAACTTAATGCTTGTTTTTATGAACTAAAATCTTGACGAAGGTTTAACTTGTAAGAACAATAGATTAGAACACCAACTAATTATCACAACCAACATGTTAAGAGGTTAAAACAATCATACTAATCAAGGATAAGAAACTAGTTTAAGCAAGTGTAGTTTTTAATCATCTGAATTTCATTATATCTATTTTCGTTGTTATATGTTTTGGATTGTCTTAGTTGATTCAAACTTGTTAATCAGATTCACTCAAATCCCTGCGAACGATCCCGACTTACCTTCATAATCTTGCTATAACGGACGAGTGCACTTGCTCGTATGTGTTATCGGTAAAAATGGTAATTCGTCATTTATAAATTTAAAACTTGTACACACCAGGCACATCAGAGGAGCTATTGTGTCTGAACCCTAGACGTTTTGTATCACTTTTAGGCCTTTTTGGCCCTTGAAGACCTTATGTGTTGTTGAGATAAGTTATATTCATCAATCAATCAATCAATCAATCAATCAATCATGTTTATCCTTAATTGCTTGATTATATTTAATTCTTGTTTTTCCATTGTTATGCTAGGCTAAACTTTAACGTATACTTAGGAATGCATGAAACCTCGTTGTTAATCGCTTTATCTATTGTCGCTTGTTGATGGTGTGTGTGTTAAAAGTCAGAAAACTAGCTATATCCCATATCTTAGCTTGAACGTCCACTAAAACACGTCTAGTTAGTGCTTATGTCTTAGGTTATTAACTATGATGTGTATTTATTGCGTAAATTAGTTATTAGGTAGGTTATTCACATTTAGATAGGCGCCGCTCACTCAGGCTAGTTCATAGACGTGGGCTGACCAACCCGCAATAGGTAATAAGGAATAATCCGCAATGCATTACATAAGGCAATGAAAATTTAATATATAAAGTGAGAAACACATAGAAAGTAATGCAAACCTCATTAAATATGCATTTCATCGTATAAGAAGTCCATACCAATTTTACTTTTCTTGTCATTTACTTTTATCGCATTTGAATTTAATATTAGTTAAAATACAAACTCCCTCAAAACCTGATTGTTTACTTGCTTTCTAATAAGATACAATAATACCAAAAAGAATCTTTCTTTCAACCTTTAGACTTATCCCAAAATACACTTCAAGTCTACCTCACTATTCCCTTAGAGAACAATCAACCCCTCAGACTTATCTATACTACACTACAACGATTAGGTACACCGTCAAGGAGGGTTGTAAAATTTATGTGTTGCAATCCGACGCATCAATTGACGCAATTAGCGCCATTCTCATTATTTCTCAATTCTACACAAAAACCACTAAAACAATCATCGTCATATGCCAAACGTGCCAGAACGCGCGTTCAATTAAATTATGTCAATAACAATAAGAAGTAAAATATAGATAACAATTATGTTTTTTTCTTCTTTACTTTTGCTATTGATTTGTTTCGCTTTTGGTGCTGTTGTTTGAAGATTTGCTACCGCTTGTTGTCAAATTTCTTTAACAACACATTAATTTTACTTTATCAATTTTGTCGCTTATTTATTCATTTTCTTTTGCTTAAAGATTTGTCTCTTCTTGTTTTCAGATGTCTTCATCAACAATTAGTTATTGCTTTAACATTTTTCGTATTCAATTTCAATCCGAGCTTTTGGGATTTCTCCGCTCGAATTGGTGGGGGGGGTGTATTAGATGATAACTATGTTTGTAGGCCCGACCCATGTGTGGGATTAGGTCTGTTAGAATTTATGAGGTTTGTAGTTTTTAAATACCTTATTAATAAAACATAATATCCTACGGAGCATGTTATCATGAGCGAGTCTGATCCCGAGACCTAGTCGACAACCATAAACTGCTGCTTTAATGTCACCTCGTCAACCGTAGCCACCATTTATCTCTTCTCTAAAAAAAGATTAATAATAATTAAAAAAACCTATGCAATTTTCAGCCAAAACATCACATGCGTATTTTTGGTAATAACTTTCAAACCGTTTGGAGTTAACTGATATAATTAGCGTCATTCTCTTCGTTTTTTCAATTACGCAAAAAAACCACCAAAAACCACCAAAAACCATCATCTTCAAATGCCTGAAGTGCTAGCACGCACCGCCGAAATCTGATGGCAACAAAATGTTTTTTTTTTCATTCTTTGATTTTGCTACTCATTTGTTTCGTTTTTGCTGCTATTGTTTGAGGAGTTACTACCGCTTGTTGTTGAATATCTTCAACAACAAATTAAATTTACTTTAATGCTTTTGTTAATTATTTATGCATTTGCTTGAACATTTTTCTCCGCTTGATGTTGGATGTCTTCATAAATGAATTAGTCATGCTTTAATGGTTTTAGTTTTCAAATCCAATCCGCTTTCGCGATTCTCGAATTGTGGGGGAGTAGTTGAAGATAATTACGTGTAGTCCCGAGCCCGTGTGTAGGTTCAGGTCTCTTAGGGTTTATGAGGTTTGTAATTAATAAAGCTTAATATCCAACGAGGAATTTTATAATCTTACATAATGATCCAGCAATAAGATGATAATCGATTGAGCTTGCTTTGTATAAGATTTGACCATTTGACATTAACTTTGAATTTTCATATGTCATTTTGCATATCCCCCGTAGTCAAACAAACATCTCTTGAAAGTTTTGAAGGGTGTGTAAATAAAACCAATATTGGTAGTTTTAAATCGCTTCAAGGAACAACCATTAAACTAACAATCTCTTCTAATCTATAAGGAAGTTGATTATGAATGTTCATATAATGTTATCGAACAATCTTGAGTAAACTCTAAATTAAATTAGGTAATTCAAAGTTTTAATACTCTTATGACTAGTTTAATCATCTAATTCAACCCATCTCTTGATATTAACCTTTAATCTTGATCTCCTTAATTTGATGTTCTTACAATCTTCAAATTGAAGTAATACTCGTCATCATACACTTTGATAAACACACTTTTCACAATCTTCACTAAAAACACATTTACTACGTATATGGAGTATCTATTCGCCATGTCTATTAACCGATTAAGATTAAGTTAAAATTTAAGACACATCTTTCCACTTTCCCATGATAATTAGGTTATACATTTGAACATGAATGATGACACACTTGATTTTTTTTTTTATTTCATACAAAACCATCGATGATTTAAGTCATGGGTTACCTAAAAAAATGAGTTTCAAGTTCGCCTTGTTATATCTATGTTTCATTTTGAGTTATATATTGTTATAAATGTTTTCTTTACTAATATCATGAGAGGTTAAACTATTAGCACATATTATGAATTTTCAAGGAAAAACCAAGTTTCATCCCCATGCGCTACAACTTTGGGCTAGCCCTAAGAGGGGAATCTTAAGTTTCGTATTAAGATTAAGCTACAGTTTTAAGACCAATTCTTAAATGCTTGGTTCGGTGTTGCGGGTGTTGTTAAGTCTCTGAATAAGTAATCACATTTGCCATTATGGTCTAACACTCTCCTGAGCAACAGTGAGCCACTAATTTAATTTGAAACACAAATTCAATACCACATTCCATATATTATTCTCTATACGAGAACATATAATAAAAGTATTTCTTCTTATAAAAAATGGCCAAATAAACACATCCATCAGGCTTAAGATCAAGCACGACTAAGCCCAAAGCCCAAAACCCAAAACAATTACACGTCGGGCTTTAGCTAAAACCAGGCTCATGCCACTAAAAAGTCCAAACACAATAAGAAAGTAAAACAAAAAAACCAATTGTTCCTTTTCAAAACTCATTTCCAATCACCCCCTCCTCCCTTTCACCACTCACTTCTTACGTCATCAATTCCAATAACCCCCAAATCCCCAAATTAAAATTTAAAAAACAAAACCCTAAATTCTTCAATCTTGTCACATACACTTCAACTGTGTATATAATTTCATAACCTGTATCAAAATCAACAAAAAAAATGTCAGATGATGTGCTTATGCACTTCACATCAAACTCATCAAATCAATCAGACCAATCACTACCATCGAAAATAGCGAAACTCGAAGCTCGAATGATCGGTAAAACACCTTCTACTGTTACCGCTGCAGTTAATTCCTCTTCTTCTGCTGGTAAATTCGGTGTTGTTAATAGCAACGGTGCTGCGATTTGTACCGAATCGTTAGATTCTAGTGATTCTGACGACGACGATAGCGTAAGTTGTTAATTATATATAAATGTTACTATTTTATATAATTAAGCTGTAGAAATTTGTATGTGTGATTTGAGGACAATGTAGAATAGTTAGAAGCGATAGCTTGAGCGTTAGGGCTTGTAAGTCTGTAATTGAGAAAAAGTAGCTTACATTTCCCCATTTTTGCCGAAATGTTGGATAAAGAACAATAACGGAGGTAGTGTGATTTGTATGGAGTTGTTAGATTCTAGTGATTCTGACGACGGCGATAGCCTAAGTTGTTAATTAGATATAAATTTTACTATTTATTTAATTTTATATAATTTTGTTATATTTAAGAACAATGTGGATTAGTTAGAAGTGATGGCATGAGTGTTAGGGTTTGTAAGCGTTACGCGATTGTTGCCGAAATGTTGGATAAAGAACAATAATGGCGGCGGTGGTAGTGTGATTTGGTAGCGTAAGTTGTTGTAGAATTTTGGATGTGATGTAGGTGTGATTTGAGAACAATGTAGATTAATTAGAAGCGATAAGTTCAGAGTTAGGATTTGTAAGTGTGCGTTTTAGAAAACGTAGATGATTTGCGCACTCAAATTTTTTATTTGAACACTCTAATGTACAAGCGGTTGAAGCATGATGTTAGTATTGTACATGTATCTAATGTAGCTTAAGTTACATGATTGTTGCCGAAATGTTGGTTATAGCGCAATAATGATGGTGTCGGTGTGGTTTTTATGGAGTTGTTGGATTCTAGTTAGACGCGATAGTTTAAGCGTTTGGGTTTTTTGAGTGTGTAATTTATAAACGTAGCTTAAGTTACGCGATTGTTGCCGAAATGTTGGTTATGCTACAATTAGGGGGTGTTTGGAGTTGCGTGATAGAAGTGATTGTGCTTTTCGAAATAAGGGAAGTGGATAGTTAGACGGAGAAGATGCAATAGAATATATTGTTTGGATTTGCTTACGATGTTACGAAACTTAGTATTGTGATAAGTGGTTGTTTGAGTGCTTAAAAGGTAAAATAGTTAATGCAGGATAAGCTTTTCAAAAGGTAAAACAGTTAAGCTACGCGATTGTTACCAAAACGTTGGTTATGGTACAACAAGGGGGTTTTTGGGGATGCTATGTTTGCAGTCGTTGGATCGATTCTGATGACGATGATAGTGTGAGTTTTATGATTTATTTTTGTTGAATGATGTATTTAAGTGTGATTTGTGAACAATGTAGATTACTTAGAAGCGATAGTTTGAGCGTTAGTGTTTTTAAGTGTGTATTTTAGAAACCGTAGTTTAAGTTACACGTTTGTTGCCAAAATGTTTGGTTATAGCGCAATAATGGCGGTGGTGGTGGAGTCGTTAGAATTTAATGATTCTGATGGTGATACTGTGAGTATATTGAATTATGTTTGTTGTTGTTGCAATATGTGTGTAATATAGTTTATGTGTGATTTGAGAAGAATGTAGGTTAGTATTGAGCCTTATGTTATATTTAGGCAATTTTATGGTTTGTAGGTGCGAGTTTTAGAAAAATTTCTGAACTTGCGGTTGCGGCGCAAGTTTAGGTCTGAGTACAATAAGTTTTGTCGACATTTTACTTGTTTTATGATATTCGTTAAACTGAACTGTGGATGGAATTGAATTTGACTTGGTAGTACTATTAAGGAATTTGGCACCGTGGTGGTTGTGACGAAAATGGGTTTCCTCTGGATGTTAATAATTGGTCCAATTGAAAGCTAACTATCAAAGAAATAGATATAATTACTCACGCATGAAGGATGAATCTACAATAGTTTCCTCTGAATGGCTGAAATATTGTAAAAGTCGTTATTCTAAAATCTTGTTAGCTTTTCATCTGAAGTAAAAAACATATTCGGTTATCTTTTAGGCTTCATAGTTCATTTGCGGCATTTCTTGATTACAACAGTTTTGCAGTGGTTTATTTGTATTTAATAAACAAATATAAGCATTATTAGATAATTGCAGGATCCACGGGTTAACTACAGAAGTCATGAGATGCTAACATCATTGTTTGATCTCTTTTGACCAACATATAGACTATTTCCAACTACAATAGGCTGGAATTTAACCGAAAAAAGTCGCCACAAATACCAGTATGACTCTATATCATGGTAGCTGTAATTAGCTTACATATGAACTTATGCTGGTAAGCAATGTTTGGTTCAGAGGCGGAAGATGGATAGATTGTGAGAATGCTAGTCATAGGATGGGTTGATTAAAACAAAATATAGGCTAAAAATGAGAAGCTGATATTCTCTTGTGTGATAATTTTCTATAGAAATTGAAAGTAGAGACACAATGAACGGTAACTGGGTAAGATTTACAAATCAGAATGTGCCCAAAGTATACACACAATGAATGGTAACTGGGTATGATTTGAAACGAGGATCGATGGAGAAGGTAGGGTGAACCAGTTGGAGCAGATGCGTTGGAACAAGTAGAGTTATTAGGAGAGTTTTGTTCTAATATGAAATGTGTTTTATTCTAATTTAATACTTCAAGATTAAACGAGCATTTCTTAAGTTTGCCATTTGAAAATTTACTTATGCCACATCATTCTTGTTTTCCACTTTATCAGTTTTGAAGGTCCAAGCTTTATTAGAAACACCCTCCTGTCTACTCTTATTTTAATACAGAAGATATAAACTTGAATTAGCTCACACAACAAACCTCTTTGTGTCTAAAGAAGTTATAAATAGGATCCGCAATAAAAAATATAACGGGTTGAAACTCATAGGGATGGAAAACTGGCAATAATTTATTAATTGACAAGTCAAGCCCTTGTTTTCACGTTAGCTAATCCCTTATATAATAATTTATTTGCCAGAATGGGAGAGAGTTTCTTATTCAAGCCAACTTTCAGAAGCGCAGAAAGCTTGAGGATGATGCTGACTCAACTGCAGCCGACCAGAATAAGGTCTATTTTTTTGCTTCAAAATTTAATGACCAAGTTATATAATAATCAATGTTAGTTTTACCACTACAAAAGCTTCATGACTTCAATTTCTTTATATTTTAAAAGTTTCATGATCTTACTTTTTATTTCCCCCCATCATTACTCCGAAGCAAATACTCCTTTTTTAAAATTGGATTTCAGAATATTCACTGTTGTCATCATTATATAAAATTTTAAGGTAGTGGCGGATGCGAGACAAAAAGTTGTGGAGAATGTGGAGGTTAAGAGCGGGTCAGATGTAAATAGGAGAAAACAAACCCGTGGTAAGGGAAATTCTAATTCAGCCAGAGGACGTGGTTCCGTAAACAATGATCAGAAAAAAATACAAAATTCTGCCTCAGATCCATCATCGAATGGTCTTCAAGAGAACTCATATCAGAAGGTATATTGTTTTTGTGCAATCATGTTTGGTATTTGCTTGTAAGGGTACTTAGAGTCAAGACCTTGAAATACAAGTAATAGATGTTGCCATATTCCGTGTTCCATGGTTGCATACTTACATGACCATCTATAAGCCACAATCATTCTTGTTTTTAATAGGAGTCAGCTATGCTA
Source organism: Chrysanthemum lavandulifolium (assembly GCA_022545495.1). Classification (NCBI taxonomy): domain Eukaryota; kingdom Viridiplantae; phylum Streptophyta; class Magnoliopsida; order Asterales; family Asteraceae; genus Chrysanthemum; species Chrysanthemum lavandulifolium. Next base: position 179,930,034 of record CM040240.1, read on the forward strand.
TAAGAGACATCACTAAATTATTAATAGGAGTTAACTTTACTATAGGGCACAACACCAAATTATTCCCGTCTTGTGGGTTATTGGTGTATTTGTTGAAAAGCAAACATATAGTTGCAGCAAGTGAACATAGGTTTGCTTCACGTTCATCACATATAAGCAACTACCCTTTTGTTTGTAAATACGTTTATATGATTATTAAGCAGATGTATTTTAATTAAAGCTTAGAGTACACTTGCAATGAACGATATGTTTAGACAGTGGAAAATGAAATTTCATGATAGGTCTCTTTTACGGTTTTACCCCGCCAGCTAATTTCTACAATATGAAGTTTGTGTGCATTGTTACTTAACTGTTGACAAGAAACATTGCAACACACATGACACCATGCCATTGCATAATAAATTTACGTAAAATCAACCTATATAGTATTTAGTTTCACCCACAAGTCCTTTTGGTTGTTCCAGTGCAAGGAAAGGGACACATAATACCCCGTATCACACACACAATTACCAGTCCACCACCACTTTGATATTACCAACATTTTATATATGTTCATAAGACCCATAGAGGCCAACTTGAGGTGCACTTTGCACTTATACAGTTGCATATATGTTCTATATAGTTATCTTTTTCTTAGCTTACTCAATATAGTGTGAGAGCAGAAAGAAGTGTGCATTAAGGACTGACACTTGTATTTGGGACACTTCATACTCGGACCATGATATATTAATTAATCTATATAATTGCCATATGGTGGAAACTAATTGCTAAAAATCAATGGATAGCAATTATATCATAGTGATTAATTTTCAAAGATACGTGTGATGTCTTGTTTGGTTAAAATATAAACTGAAGCAGATGGGAGAGTTATTTTTTGGCTTGAAGGGCTAGTGAAAATACTATATATAAGGAAAAACATTGTTTGGGCTTAGAAAATTAATTTATTGCCATTTATCTACAATACCAAGAGCTATATCTTTAGCCTGAGGTGAAAACCATAAACTGCTAGAATCTCATGAGGTAGATACACAACTCATGTGTAGATCAGGCCTACATCATCTTCAATTAGATCCAACAATTAAAATTTCATTATATCTAGAAAGAATCTTTGCTTGCATAAAAACCACTTACCATGTGAGAATATGCACGTCTGTGTACTAATAACGTCCTTTTCTAGTTTTCAGTGACCTGTTAGTCCTGTCCCTTTACATGCGGTCCATTTCCATTTTTGTTTGATTATGCAATGACGTCCTCTCTCCCGGAATATATTGCAGGAAAGTAGTAGATCAAAAGAACAACTTGGACAAAATGAACGTGCTCAACTAGAGGTATTTTCATAACTTCTTTCTGCCCATGCATGCCTCAATGTAAAACCAATATCCACATGGATTATTCATTATCTAGAACATTATATAAGCAATCCAGGCATCATAATCTAGTATGTCTCGAAAGAAACAGCACATAATAAAGACAATTTTGTTTTTCTTCCTGGAGATGGGAACAAAATATGACGGATGATGCTGTGTATGTGTGAGCTGCAGCTCATAACTTAGATTGAATGATTCCTAATTGGAGGACAACTAAGTACACAAACATATTTCTGTGGGAAGTACGAACAAGGAGACATCTTAAGGTGTCAAAGCAGGTTGTTAATTGAGTATCCAGGATATTTTTGATTTTAGACTAGTAAGTTAAATATCTTATGGGAATAAATGTGGATATAAATATGGATAAAGAATGGCCCAAGTAATTTTTGTTTCTGGGTAAATGGGTTGTACCCGGCATTGTACTATAAAAGAACCAATTAATCAGTACAAGATCGCATTGACATGAGATGGGCCGAGACTGCCCCACACTCACCAACACCAAATAACACAAAAATCGACATTTCTCAAGGATTGGAAAAAGACCAATAGCACACGGCCATAACGATGACATAACGCGATGACATAAACATAAACATGAAACGATGCACCTCGCGATCTTCCACTTTTACTTCATCTTCATCACTTGTAAGGGTGGTTTGTACTTCGATGTCATAAGCTCTAATCGGACCACTTCATAAATCGTGTTGCAAATCTGATCCACAGTTCTTGCGGACTTCTTAAACATTTGCAGACACTTTTCTGTCTTACCTAATTTTTATTAACCATTAAGGCGTCAGTTTTGATTACAAATAAAATCTTTGAATAAAATGAAATAGGAGGTTGTATACAATAGACTTTAGGAGACTTTAGATTCGTTTGACCTTTCCAGGCCCCAGCTAAATAATATGATTCGACCCATTTTAGATAATATATCATCCAAATCGACCATCATAGGTAAATGGGAAGGCATGGCCGTCTCTAGTTTTTCATATTAAGTTTAATGCTATAGTCTCAGGCGGTTAGCACGTTTATATTCCATTGTTATTACATTTTGTTGTTCTTTTATATATGTTCTTTCTTCTAATAAAACTTAGGAGGAGCTCACATCATTGCGTGCCAAGATAACGACACTTGAAGAGGATTTACGGAAAGCACGCCAAGAGAACTCTGAATATCAACATTTATGCCAACAGTTGGAAAAGGTTTAGTTGCTGCTGGCTCCTTATTTAAGAATTCAAGAATTGCATTATACTTTCTGCAATCTAGAATCACTACTTATGGTTTATTGTCTTGTACAGGAACTTAAAGAGCTTAAAAGTAATGAACTGCAAGTGAAACCAAAAGTGAGTTCTGCTCTGCTATCTTTTCTCTTCTAATAGTTAGCATTTCTACATTAGGTAAATTCATTCTAGAATTGTTTCTTTAGAGGGCTCTTATAAGATACTCACATACTCACTTCGTAGTCTGATGCTGGGTGTGTGTAATTAGCAACACCTTGTAACATTATATTTGCGTTTCAGGATCGTCTTGGCAGTGGTTGTCAGTGTAATGATTTTTCTGCTCTCTTTTTTTTTTTTTTTTTTTTTTTCCTTTTTGATTTTATTCTCTTGCCTTATCAACGACTAAGATTAATATTTGTGTGGGATTTCTTATGGCTGTCACCGAAAATATTGTAAGGACTCACTAGAAGACCGTGTTTATGAGTATTGAATTAAAGCACTCGCCTTATGGTTTATTCGGTTTTTCTCTTCTTTTTCATGTTTGTATTAGAAGATCGATTGCAAAGGTACCATAGCCCTAATGGACACTAAGTCCACAACTGGGCTTGGGCCTCTAATCTATCTTCTAGTAGTTTGGTCTTTTCATATAAGTAGACCATGACAATTTTAAACTTCCCTCTTTATTGTGACTCTATTGAGTATTCGAATGAGATTTTATTAGTAAACTAGCTATGACAATGAAACTTTATACGCAGTATTTAGTAGTAGGGTGTTTCTTTAAAATGCTAATAAGATCATAACATTTATGTTCCTCAATTGCAGAGGATGAAAGTCATATCTGATCTGCTGATATCTGTGTCTAAAGCTGAGAGACAAGAAGCAAGAATGAAAGTACGACATGATTCTCTGAGACTTGGCAATGTTGGTGTTATCAGGTAAAAGTAATCCAGTTTAGTCAATTCTTACTGCTACATGTCCACATACAGCAGACATCTTGTTGACAACTACATGCTGTTTTTTTCATACATATCGTCTATAAATCCTTTTTATACCTAAAAGCACTCAAATAACATATGCGAATTTTTTGCCCCAACTCAGGTGCAGTGAAGCTTTAAAATAAGGCACGTGCTGCGTCTTTGGTCAAATTGCATTTAATATCTAACTTTCAGCGTCTTTGGTCAAATTGCAGAGCTGGAACAGTCATATCTGAGACTTGGGAAGATGGGCAGGCCATTAAGGATCTTAATGCTCACCTGGTATGCTCTATTCAATGTTTTATTCACTTTTCATGCTTCCTTTATGTTCAAACAAACTATCCAGCAGGCTCAAAGAGAACATGCTCACAGAAGTCCCTTTGGGATTTAAAACTTTAAAAGGCTTGGAAGCTGTTATTGCAAAATGAATCTAATATTTTTGGCATTTTGCCAAGGGTCAATTTATAGCCACTCCCTAATAAACCTTGTGAAGTTAGGATTTCCTTGGAAGCTAAATGCAAACAAATGCATTAATTAATGCCTAAATTAAGGGATAACAGAGGCCCGCGGGGTTTTTTGTGATTGCTTATTTAAGTGATTATGCATTTACTTAAAGCAGTTTAGCCATTTTGAGTGTATGAATAGCACCTGATTATCTGCTATTATAGAGCAAATATGCACTTTAGTATAAGCAGTTACCTACTCATTCCAAACTGCTTAAAGACAGAAGATGATTTGATTGTTAAGACTTGTGATATCTTGTTATTTAAACAAAGATAACATGAATTAAAGCACAAGGTTCACACTCCCTAATGTAGAGATATTGATGCATATAACGTTCACATTGTTAAGACTTGTGATATCTTGTTATTTAAACAAAGATAACATGAACTAAAGCACAAGGTTCACACTCCCTAATGTAGAGATATTGATGCATATAATGTTCACATGTGTTCCTTAAAGTTAAAATGGTCAAGCAACTTAATAATGCCACATTGTGAATCCATATATTGCTGTTTGATTTATCAACATAAGCATAAAGCTGAACTTTGTACTCAATTATCGGCTTAATGCTTATAAAGCAAAAAGCACATAAATGGAATGTGGCATGCACATTACTAACCAACCGATATCTTTTCTATAGAGGCGTTTGTTAGAATTGAGGGAGGCTGTTGAGAGGCAGCGGAAGTCACTAAAGAAAAAACAGCCAGGTAAATGTCCATCTATTTATTTATAGTTTTAGTTGGGTTAATAATTTTCATGTTCTAAATAATTTTAAATTGCAGATAAGGGCGATAAGGGGGATGGAAGCGATGCTGAATCAGGAGCTCCAGAAGAAGATATCATCATTCAGGATGAAATATATAAATCCCGTCTAGCCAGCATCAAACGTGTAAGTTTGCCCTGTTGTTATTTACACTTTAATATTGAAAGTTTTCATTTAGCTGTAGATTTGTAACAGGAAGAAGAAGGTTATGTGCGCGAACGAGATCGGTTTGAACTAGAGAAGGGACGGCTTATTCGCGAAATGAAACGCATAAGGGATGAGGATGGATCTCGATTTAATAATTACCAGATCCTGAATCATCGATATGCCCTCTTAAACCTTCTTGGGAAAGGAGGATTCAGTGAGGTTTACAAGGTCAGTTTTCTCCTATTTTTATTTCCATTAGTGATCTGGGCAATTATTGATTCTAACATGTTCTGCTTACCACCAACTTTTGAAATTATATTGATTTCGACCCATATACTTATGAATGTGTATATTTAATTCTAACAGGTCAAGTTTGAAATGGGTAAAATATAAGTTTTTGCCCAATAGGAGTCAGGTTACATGGATCAAAAGTTTCCCAAAGTGTCTTCTTAATGCATAAAGCCTTCTAAATCAATCTGATAAAAAAAATAGGTTATTAGTGAAATAACATAAATTTTGTGATCATATTTCTAATCCAGTTATTTATATTAATTTTGGACAAAAAGTGAACCATTAGACGATTTGATTTGAAGCTGTTTTGACCCGTTATTACCTCCACCCATTTCGCCACCTTTAATTATCAGTATTATTTTATACTATTATCTGCAACTGTGTGACTGCATCTATCAGCGCTGATTAAAGCATCATTTATCTTTATCACTCTATCAGGCATTTGATTTGGTGGAGTACAGATACGTTGCGTGTAAGCTTCATGGTTTAAACGCCCAATGGAGTGAGGATAAGAAGCAAAGTTACATACGTCATGCTATACGAGAATACAATATTCATAAGACCTTGGTACACCATCACATTGTTCGGCTATGGGACATCTTTGAGATAGATCAAAATACTTTTTGCACAATTTTGGAGTATTGCAGCGGTATACATATTCTCAACTTCTTTCTATATGTTTTATTCAAAATGGGTCAAACTGCTAATTCATTAAAGTTGGTAAAAAATGGGTTGAAAGTTCACAATAGCGTGTTGTTTATTTAAAACCTCCTAAATCATCATATCTAAATATTTTGTCTTTATTGAAGTAGTATTTAAATTGTTTCTAAAGCTGTTGGACAAACCTAAAGTTATCAGTTACCTAATCCACCCAACCCTCCAAATTTATGACCTCTATGGTTCAGCTTATATCAGACACTTTGTTAGTGCAGTTCTAATCTGGTTATAATTTTATTGATCGTATATTCTTTCATTCTAATTACAGGTAAAGATCTTGATGCTGTCCTTAAAGCAACTCCCGTACTGCCAGAGAAAGAAGCTAGAATAATTATTTTCCAGATATTTCAAGGACTTGTTTACTTGAACAAAAGAAACCAGAGGATTATTCATTATGATTTGAAGCCTGGGAATGTTCTTTTTGACGAATTTGGTGTTGTAAAGTAACTGATTTTGGTCTTAGCAAGATTGTGGAGGATGATGTTGGATCCCAAGGCATGGAGCTTACATCTCAGGGAGCTGGAACGTATTGGTGAGTTTTCATCATTGTCGAATTACTCTCTTTGTTTGACTTTTTGATTTCAAACCTTTCACTTTCTGAATTCAAACTTTATATAAGGAGTGGTATGATTGATTAAGTTTTCCATATTACGAGTACTATAATAACAAAATCAAATAATGCATTATTTATTGGTCAAAAGGTTAATATGTCATTATGTCAATTGCACCTGTAATAATTACATTGTTCTTAAGCTGTGTTTCCGTGTAGTTAAGTATCATATATGAAATGTACTTTCAGTTTCCTTTTCTGATTGGATTTTTGATTGAATTTGGCACAATTCCAGTTAGAACTAAGGGTTCAAACTGAAATCTTGTTTAGTCAACTAACCTTTATTTTCTAATTGACCATGATGATGATGATATTTACCTTGTGTACGCATTCTGTCTGAATTCAATGTTGGCAGCCAATTAATGATTTGAATCTAAATGTTTAGGTACCTCCCTCCTGAATGCTTTGAGCTAAGTAAGATCCCTCTCATTTCATCAAAGGTCAGTGATACGAGTTTGATATCATTTGATTCTTACTAGTCAAAGTAATGCTCCATATAGGTTTTAATCATTGTATGCCTTTTTTATGAACTACTTTTGCACTGGTAAGGAGTGGTTGGCAAAGCCATGACATGTTCTCTTATGAAAATAGGTTGATGTGTGGTCAGCTGGAATCCTATTGTACCAAATGCTGTTTGGAAGACGCCCTTTTGGACATGATCAGACACAAGAACGAATATTGCGTGAAGATACCATAATTAAAGCCCGAAAAGTTGAATTTCCTTCTAGACCATCCGTGTCAAACGAAGCCAAGGTAACTTCTTCAGCCGAGTTTCTGTTTCCTACTCAAAATTTAAAAGGTTTTACAGATATCGAATGCATTCTGAGGTTTGTTTAACAAGATATGTACATTATAAAACTATATTTTTAAGTCGAAGAGCCTCAGTGTGTCCTGTTTGGCCTTTACAGGTCTTATCGCAACACTAAACACTTTCTGCTTTGCGATATTTTAGAGTAAAACTAAGCTTGTTATTTCTACTACAATTATGAACTGCACAAATGCTTCTTAGCATCAGTTTGAATAATTATTAGTCTCAAGCCGTAAAAAATGGTTCCCTGATATTATATTTGCTTTCAGGAATTTATTCGTCGATGCTTAACATATAACCAGGAAGACAGACCCGACGTGTTAACTATTGCGCAAGATCAGTACCTCATTTATTCCAAGAAATGACCCCAAAGTGGTTGTCACTCAACAGATAAAAGTTATTTACCAACCACAGGTTGATCTTCCCCATGATCATTTGCCCAAAGCCGTGACACCCTAATTTCTGGGCTGAAAAAACTACAGCAGCCGAAAAAGCCACCTGTCCCAGGCGTAATGAATAGCAAATATGGGAAATTATCTCAAGTAATTGTGAAGTGTTCAGTTTTTCTTTTTTAACCCAGAAGCCGGGTTTTTTTTTGTTAGTCTACCATTACTTTTGTACTTTTTGTTGTATACTTGTATGGGGTTTTTTCTTAGTATTTTATTTTGTAAATATGTGGTTGGTGGAAATTTATCTTCATGGGTGAACTTGAAGTAGGGATTTGGAATGAGCATTCAAGCGATGTTTCGGATTATTCTTTTGTGACTGGAATGCTACAGGGACAAGAAGATTTTACTAAATCATGCTTTAAGATATAACCTAGAGATTTTATGATGATAAAGTATTCGAAATGTTAATGATTTTTAAGAAAATTGGTATTTTACGCACGACTATCTTTTCACAATAAATCCCATAACATGAATGACTCTAATGTAAAGCTTTATTTTTTAAATGCAAACATATTTTGTACATGGATAAAAATATTGTTATACAACTCATCTTATGAGAAGAGATCCGTGAGAAGAAATCAAATAAGAAAAGTGGTAAGAATTTGAACCACATATTTCAAATAAGGAGGAGAATTTGAGATTTATTTATTTTTTTCAGATCCTAAATGCGCACATGTGCTTTGTCACCCTTCTCATTTTAATTTTACTTTATTCAGATAACCAAGATTTTATATATCTGATTTATTTGTTTGCGGCACACAAGATTTCATGAAAATTGGTATTTTATCAAGATTTTATATATCTCTAATGGTTGTAACTATTCGAAAAGTAGGTTATCTCTACTACTTATAACGCATAAACGAATCTCTTATTAAATTTTCGACTTTCAGATTGTAACTAATTAAGATGATGTACAACACTTGAAAGCCCATAATTTTCGTGACTTACAAGCAAATAAGATAGTGCACAACACTTAAACGCATATATTAAAAAAACACATTAATACTATTAAAGTGGTCAATTAATACACTATTTAATTCACCCCTACACCAAAATAAACAACAATTTAATCACAATATACAATTTAATCTGCCTACTAAGCCAAACAAACACTAAAAATTATTAGGAGACATAAATAAAAATTATTGCACAAATTTTATTGACTTGGTCTTTCAGTCCGGTTTACATCTTGTATATTAGTCATCTTTTATTGACTTTTGTACCAAACCCGCAAGATATTGTGGTAAAAGGTTCAAAAGTGGGATGTTAATCCGATTTTCTGGGCATGCATATCTGCAATTATTTTCGCTTGTAACTTCAAGATTTTCGAAGTTTCGGATAAAGCTTCAAGACCATTCACTCCTGCATTTAAAAAATGATGAATAAACAAGATTAGTTTGGTTCTTCGATTTATAACTAAAGAATATGGGTTAATGGTTTTCGTGGTCGGATTAAAGAGATTAATGGTTAAAGAGTTTGTGATTGATGGATAAAAGGGGTTGATTTGTGTTTGTGGGATTACGTGTGCGTTTGGTGTCCGAGCTTCAAAGTCCAAGAGGATGGGGCGGATGTCGAGAGGCGCTACATACTATGTGTGTAAATTAGGTTAAAGTGAAATGAGATAAAGTGTGTTTAGGTAATTTAATACCGGTACCTGTGTTATCGAGAGCCGAGTATTTAATTCTTTATTTTTGATTGAATTTTGTCATCTCTTTTGGTGGGCTTGTGAACCGCTTTTATCATTTGTTTGTGGACCGGATCGGATACAAATAATAAATCAGACAACCAACTTAAACATAATTCATGATTAAATGTCATCGATATAAATAATAAAGAACATTATACAATATTCAGCTCGAACGCAACGGTCCAAATGGGCTCGAGCCCGAACTGCACGATCCAAACGAGCACGGCCAACGGGTCGAGCCCGAGCGGCACCGGCCAAACGGCTCGAGCAGAACGGCACGAGCTAAACGAAATTTTGAATCCAGAATTTATTATGAAAAGAACATAATAAACTAAAATACATGATTCAATGGATAATTTTATTTCGCAGTATCCGCCTCGCAACGCTGCAGAACCCGCGATTTAATGTCACTAATACAAATAATAAAGAAATTACACAGATATTCAAGCCCGAACGGTCAACGGGCAAAAGGGCTTAAGCCCAAATTGGTGCGGCCGAACGGGCTCAAGATCGAATCTGCATGGGCCAAATAGGCACGGCCATCTGCTCGAGCCCGAACGGCACGGCTAAATAAAATTTTGATATCCAGAATTTATCACAAAAGAACATAATAAACTAAAATACACGATTCACCGTAAAATTTATTTCGCAGACCACACAAGAACGCTATGCAGACTCGCTAGTGGATATAAAACAGGTAATGAATGTTTGATAAGTCAAAGCCATACCGAATTTTTTCATAGCAAGTAGTAAAGCTAAGTTCATTACATATATTCATAAGGGGAGCAACACCCTGACACCAAAGTCTAATAATAGATAGAGTTTAACTAAATGTGGGTTATAGGCTAAGCTTATTCCAAGCTTGCAATTGTCCACTTTCCTTCAGCAATGGGTAGCACAACACTTCCCTTTGGCAACACCACATCAGGGATGGACGTGTACACCCTAACCTTGTTGCATAGAAGGTAACTCTCCGCAGACTTGTTAAAATCAGGCTCGTCGGTGGTGGGGACTGCAAGATTGGGTGGTGTAATCTCCATGGCTGTCACTTCAGGCAAAGTAGGCAAACAAATGTCGCTGGACTCCGTAGCTTTGTCCTTATTTGAGCATGAACTCATGGTAGTGAGCTTCAGCTTCTTAAGCTTCTTCATTTCAGCAACGGGCACTTCATCTACAAATGAATGGTGGTTAGGAATCAATCAATAGGTTGTTAATAAAGCAGGTATACATATAAAAACATTACTGTAGATTTTTTTTCCCGTCACTTAAGGGTGTTCGGTTGCTTATTATAATGGTCTCTTCTTAAAAATTAACCAGATAAACTCGTAAATAAGTAACCCCAAAGAACCTCTAAGTATAAGGAAAACAATTTGGTTGCTCACAAATATATGGAAAATCAATAAAGCCTTTATTCACAAAGCGATTTGCAAGCTTCACGTTTATCGACTAAATCAAGATTTTGTATATCTTGAACAGAAACAGATATGGGAACAAACAAAAAAACAAGTGATAGTTACTTTACAAATTTTTACCCATGTGCATTAGACAAATTATTAAAAGAGGCTAAATTAAAATCTTATTTCAGACTTAGATCTCCTTTCGAAAAACAAGAACTGTATATCACTATCAATAAATTGAATGTTTTTCTTTGCAAAGTATGTGTTTGGGTGTTTATCAAAATTTGTTCACAATAATCAGTGTGAAGTGCTTGGTAAAAACCGATTCTAGTTATTTTGTGAGTATTTAGCTTAAAAATATCAAACTTTCAGATAAATGTAACATAAACTAACTCTCACTAGCTTAAAACCACATCCAAACACCCCTGACATGACATTTCAACTAAACTGTGTATGCAGAGACTAAGGCTACAAGAGATCTGAGACAAGCTAGATCTCGACTCAAAAAGTATAGGCTAAGCTCGGACTAGGCTCAACCTTCAAGATACGGACTTAAGTTCGGCTCCAATAGCTCGAAAATTTGTATAAACATTACATTTATTTTAACCATACTCATCGCAAGTATACACACCGCCTCGTTTTTGGCTTGAATAAGAGCTCTATACGAACTCAAGATCAACTACTTATAGATAACTCTTTTATTCTCTCAAACTCTTAAAATAAAAGTTTGACTTCTTTGCAGTACCAGAGATACGAACAAGTAATTAACATATGGATGCAACTTAATCAAACATAAAGCAAATAACGGATGCATACGAGGAAAAATTGAGTAGTGTGAAAAAGCAATCTTAGCAGCATCATTATAAGCAGCTTTAGAAGTCGTAAAAAGTTCTGCAGAGTGAAACTTGGAACCATTCACCACAACCGAAGCTCGAAAAAGTGGGCTATGATCTTGACCCTCTTTGTCACATGAATATACAGGTGAATTCCAACCACTCTTTTGACACAATTCATTCAACTCACACTTAAACATTTTTATTTTTTTTCCTTAAACTCAAACTTGTTTTGTTTGTGTTGTAAAGTGCGTGTAGGGATTTTAAGGAGATGAAATGAATGTGTTGTTTCTAGCGTGGTGTACTATCATCTGTAACATTGATATGCTTTAAGGATCATGATCTTCATATTTGTTTTGTTGTGCATTAATATTTTCTAGACATTTAAGGAAAGTTTTCTGAAAATGGTAGTAGTATTGGAGTATTGGTACCTTATTACTACTTTTCTTAGCCAAGTTTTTACCCATTTCACAGACATTCTTAAGAACGATTCAGACACTCAAATTAACAGATTTGGACATTTATATCCTCATAATACACTTACATTTTCACCATGTGAGGTATAAATGTCACACATAACTAATTTGAGTGTTTCAATCATTTTGTTGCATAAATCACCTCCCATTCTAATAACATGATACGATAATTTTTTACGTTTTTTTTTTATTTATTTTTTCTTTATTTATTTTGAAAAATACCAAAGGGGGAGAATATCTTTTTTTATGTCCTCATCATGGTCAATTTTAAAGCCAATCTCCAAAATGGTCATGAGCAACTACTCCACTCCGCAACTCCACCCAAAACGCGCCACGTGTCCTTTATCAAGTATGGTCCACTTGTGTGATATGATGTTTTGTTTTATTACTAATAATGTTAAATGTCCAATTTACCCTCTCTTACATTTGTTTTCTTTCTTTACATCATTTTTCTCAAATCATAACATCTCTCGCTTCCTCTCTTTTCTCTCTCCTCTCCCTCCCTCACAAGTATCCTTGAGTCACCACCACACACCATACCACCAGTATCCATCATCATCACCACGGAGCTCGACCCGCCTCGAGCTCGACCCACTGATGCTTGACCCACCATATACGTGTGTCACTGTCACAATCATCACCACATTGTCGCACACTACCATCAGATCTGTCAAGACAACCCCATCTCCATCAAAAGCAGTGACTACCACCACACCATCATCTACCGCCACGTCACTGTCAATCGCCATACCACCACGCCGGCTGTCCTTAACATCATCAATCTCAACACCATCATCTTCCGCCACGTCACTATCACCATCACTGTCAATGTTAAAAAACAATCATAGTTTTTGGATACACGACATTATTGTTAATAAAGTGACGACTCTTAAAATCTTTCTTCCATCATGAAAAAAGAGTAGACCCTTTTGAAGACAAGATTGTGGTAGTGCTAAATCAGTAAATGAGGTTCTTTATCTCCGTGTTACAGTGGTATCATATTGTATTTTTAAAGATAATATATAACCTAGACTTTTGACTTATCTGTACAGTGGGGAAAAAAAGTGACACCGTGATATAATGTCGTACGCGGGAATTTGGAAAAAAAAAATGATGATAATAAAATTGATGCGGGAAAGATAAGTATAAAAGATAGAGAGAATATTTTATTATAAAAGTTATGGGTATTTTAGACATTTGCTATTTTAATAATAAGACAAAATATCAAATCAAACACATTTTTATTATAAAAAGTTGGACACTTGTCGAGTATTGAGTGGAATTGCGGAATTGAGCAGTCGCGGAGTTAAACACGTGTCGAGCAATGGGTGAAGTTGCGAAATTGAGTAGTTGAGTATGATCAGATTATGTTTAGTCTTAAAATTGACCACCTTGAGAACCTCAAAAAAGATATTCTCCCCTTTTGGTAATTTTCTTTTTTTTTGTTGTCATTTTTTACTTTTGATTTGTCAAACTTTATATTTTATGTTTCACATTTTTTTTCGACAATTTTGCCCACTTTATTGACAGGACAAGACAATTTTTATGATTTTCTGCTTCGTATTTTTTATGTTTGACTAATTATGACTTGTCAAACTTTATATTTTCTATTTAATAATTTTTGTTTCGTATTTTATTATAAAAAAATGTATACATACATATATTAAGAAGGTATTGAATCAATAACCTAACTCTGGAAATTATTTATAGCATAACAAAATTACATATGGTATTTTTGACCTAAGTTGCACGGGGACGGAAACGGGGACATGGACGGGGACGGGCATGGGTACCGAAAAACGACAACATCCTAAAATTTTAAGAAACGGGCACGGCGGGGAAATTGTTAATACAAGTAAACCGTAAAAACGTTTATTTATATTTTACGATCTTCTAATGTTTTGTCGATAACAAACGTAAAATCATTTTAACGAAACAAATAAAATACGTAAACAGTTTGAGCCAATAGTTTTCTAACACACTTACGTTTTCACATAAAACACTAAAACAAGTATAAGTGATTTTATGATTTAGTAATACATATGTACAACAACTAGTGTTTACATATTGGGTAAATATATACATAACTAGTATGTATTATAAATGGGTAAAAACTACAACCCATGGTATTGACCATACCCATTTGACTAGATGCATTGCATCTATTTGGTACATTGTATCTAATGTAATAACCATGGATCAACCCATAACCCATGACCCATGACCCATAACCAAAATACCCATGAGAAAAGAGGAGCGTCCCACGGATCCTAACATTACACTAGATGGATCCCTTGAGGGTGGGAACCGTGGGATCTGTGGAACAGTAGTTGTTTCTCCTCTATAAATAGTGAGCCATTTCTTCCTTTCGGGGTTGCCACCTCACACATACTTTCCCAAGTATTGTAACTCTCAACCACCGATCCTAAGGGATCTTTCTATGTAGTTTTTCTTTCGCTTTTGTGTGATCCTCTATGTTCCTCTTAAAGGCTAGATCACCACTTGAAGTCAACAAGCTCAAGTCCATGAGTTGCCATGTTTCGTCATCATCAAGACTACTGAGGTTCTCTTGTTGATAATTATTTCTTCCTCCATAGAAGTGTTGTGTCGAAGGCATTAGTGAAGGATGCCGAAAGAGTCAAGACGAAAGCATTAGTGAAAGGTGCTCAACGTCCGTGTCAAAAGCATTAGTGAAGAATGCTAAAGGTGTCAAGACGAAGGCATTAGTGAAAGGTACCAAGCGTTTGTGTCAAGGACATTGGTGAAAGATGTCTAGGAATCAAATCAAGTGGCATTAGTGAAGAATGCCAAGGTCGTATAATCGATGAGGTGCATCGTTATACAAATAGTGATAGCTTGTATCCAAGGATGTTGATATCCTTGATAGTGATGTAATAAGGAGTGGGTCTCCTTTGGGATTAGGTGTTGTGTAGTGTTGGGTAGTAGTTCCTCCATTGTAATGGAACTTGGTACTTAGCCTAGTACCGGGTAAAGGGTAGGCGACGTTGTGGTAGGTGTGGTTCACCTTGGTGAAAGAACCGTGGTTAGCCTAGTACCGAAAAGAGTAGGCGACGTTGTGAAGGCTTCTCCGCCATAAGGAGTTGGTGTCGTAGTGATTACGAACTCGAGTAGGTGACTCGGGAGTGGAGTAGGGCAAGGAAGGTGTCCTTGTAGCCGAACCACTATAAATAATCGTGTCGTGGTTATGTGCTTTTACTCTTTATCTTTCATTACACTCTTTATATATCTATCTATCAACGCCCAACATACACATCTAAATAGATTGACATAAGTCGATCTAAATATTTTAAAACAAGTATTAATTGGTAAAACTATTCAACCCCCCTTCTAGTTTTCCACAATTGGCATTAGAGTTGCTACCAAGTTTCTTAAAGTATGTTGTACTTTAAAAACTTGATATGATCCGTGTATGTTTGAAAACTACAAAGAAGGAAATATTTTAAAACATTTTTTTTTCATGTTGGATATTGAAAGATTATTCTAACATATTTGTTTCAAGAAATCTTCATGCTAGGATCTCTCCAAAACCTTCATTTCTATTCAAAGAACAATGAAGTC
The DNA here is from genome assembly GCA_022545495.1 of Chrysanthemum lavandulifolium. Classification (NCBI taxonomy): domain Eukaryota; kingdom Viridiplantae; phylum Streptophyta; class Magnoliopsida; order Asterales; family Asteraceae; genus Chrysanthemum; species Chrysanthemum lavandulifolium. Next base: position 179,945,856 of record CM040240.1, read on the forward strand.
AACGTTCAAGAAAGAATCTAAAAGTAATCACAACCTACTTACTCTAAGTACAAAGGATTACTTTAAGAGCTCATGAAGTATTTTTGGTCTCATGTCTTCACAAACCAAAATCAAGAGCATAGAGGTATGTTTACTCTTCATTAGCTAGCTTACATCTACATGAATATGTTAATACCATTCTTCTTATAAATGCTAGTCTTCAAAAGTCTCCTTTCGCCACTTTCCCGACTTATTCATCATCGGAATAGTATTCCTTTGATCTCGCCAAACTAACGCCATCATCACAAATGGATTCTCGATAATTAAACTCGCTGACCAAACAATATTTATCTTATTTTTTAACTCTCAAAACAATTTTTGTTCCATAAGCTATTTTATAACTTATAACAAAAATATTGCTAAACACCCTTTTTCCTGCTTACATGAGCTAGCCGGATCTCTCAGACAGAACCGTGGGACAGAAAACAGCTATACGCTTTTGAAAACCATTACTGATCATTTTCCCTCTCCCCACAAAACACAAAAATGACTCAAGAACTGATTTCATCCTAATAGGAATCCATATCCTCAAGCACTCTTCTCTAGAACACCATTGTAAGTAATTACACTAACATGTTCTAATTCTCATCATCCTCATCCTAGGGTTTATGGTTTCTCAATTTTTTAATCAATTAATTTAATTAGGGTTTCCAAAATTGATCATTAAAAAGGGCTTTCACACAACTAAGATTACATTGTGTTCACAACATTGTTAATAAAAATCAAAACCATAAACCCATTTCAACAAATTTTGCCTAATTGGAATATTTGTGTTTCTAGGACCAACCATGCCTAAAGCCACTCAACAAGACCATCATGATACCGTCCATTACCTCACCCATTACTATCGGAAAGAAGGATTGTCAAAACCGACCGCAAAGTCTTCAAAAGACTTGAAAACGACTTATCCACTAAGGTCGTGTAGTCAAGGAATGTTTCCATGAAGATACCGACATTCTTCAAGTCTTCTCAAGAATCAACTTTGATTGTCTTCTTGACATTGATGAACAAATTTGTCCGGTTTTCATCTTTGAATTCTACAAAAGCATTAGAATCATTCAAACACCGATGATAGCATTTCAATCGCTTTCATCATCAATAAACGAAGCTTCACTCTACCTCTCAACACATTCGCCAAATCCTTCGTGATCCATTGTGAAGGAATTTGTATGTACTCTTAAGATTGGGCAATTTTTCTCAATCCTTTGCTCTTGATCCCAAACCAATATACCATACTCCTCTTGATGAACCCGAAACCGCTCGAGACATCATCTTCAAAATTAGAGCCGACCAATCCTGCCTCAACCGAAACAAAAAGCTCATTCACCGTGATCCCTTTCAAATGAAACTGAATGCACCCCATTTTATAAAATGGGAAGAAATTTAGGAAAACGCCATTAGCCTAGTTGGTAACAAGGATCATCCGAATGCATGTCTCGTGCAAATGATTTATTGCCTCATTCACCAAAAGCCATTTAATCTCGCCTATTACATGGTGAAGAGAATGGCCAGGGTATTCAAAGTTGCCAACATGGTACTTCCATATGGTATGCTCCTAACACGACTTTGTAAGTATGTTAGTGCATTACATCCATCTCCTATCAACGATGATCATTTCCTTTCCGATCACGTCATGGTACCTCTTACCAAACAACCCCCTAAACGGTTCATGGTCAATGGAAGAAAACCTAAAACTCTCTCGGACTCCTCGGACGGAGAAGAAGAAGAAGATGAAGAAGAAGAAGATGTCGACCCCATAGCTAACATCGAATTGGAACCCTTTGATTACTATCAACAACTTCCAACTATTCCAAACGAGACCGCGGAATTCAAACAATTAAGGGGTATGATTCAAAACCTAGCTCACTACGTCACGAAGTCGGGAAAAAGGAAAAGAAAGGATTGACAAAAGAGACTATAGGATTATGCTTGTTTTGAGACATTTGATCCATGTGTGAATGATTATGTTTTAGCACGGTTGTTTGTGTTTTCTTGGATATTATTATTGCTACCATTATCTATGATATGTCGTATGTGATAACATGTTTATTTTGCTGTTTAGTTTAATGGTTATTAGTGTATATTGCTTGGTGCAAAATCAGATCTCGCTTCAGAATGGTTCTCGATCCGCAGCTGTTTGATCCCTAGTTTTAGCCTAGACGGACCCCTCTCGTGAGGGAACCGTGGGATCCGTGACTACGATAAGCAATATAGACTTCCTTACATCAAAAAAATTTCACTAGATTACTTCACACTAGCCAAACATAAGACCTTAGAACCAACTAAGTCCTCTTCAAGCATTTGATAGCTTCACACTCACCCATAACTTACCTAGGATCTAGTTCAAAGTACTTTTGATTTATCAACTCATCAAAACTCACCATATTTCCGCTTCAATACTCACACATTGCTTTTCACATCTCAAAACACCTAGGTGGATATATTGATCAATTTTAGGAAATTGTTTCTAGCCATCCTTATCTCAAAACGGGTCAAAGACTAGTTTTTCAATTCTTTTGATTTTTGAGGATTTTTCAAACTCCATCTCAAGTTTACATCTGATCTCTAAGATCATTTATTATAACTTGACACCATCAAAATTCTTAGTGTCATCCTTGAACATCCATTGGTGGTCACAAAGTCTCATTTTCCTTCCATAAAAGGCAATCATTAACTATATCACTCATTGCCCTTGATCATTCAAGTACACTTTCATTTAAGATACTTATAGGAGGACTGAAACACTCAAGATGGTATAGGATTTAGACCTTAGAAACATCATTTTACCCTCTCATAGTTGCCGAGAGCCGGATCCTAGGATTAGCCTAGACGGATCCCTCAAAGGAGGAACCGTGGGATCCGGTGATGATTATGTCAACTCTAGCTAAAACAATCATTTCAAGCCCATCTTGCTAACTTGAACACTCCACCTCATCTTAATTGAGTCCCTAGATCAAGAAACTCAAGTTGACTCTTGTACATGTTAATCATCACATTCCTAAGAATCTTAGTGGCTTAAGTCTTAAATACACTTGCCAAATTCTTCCCTTTATAATTCATCTTGCTAGAATCCCTTAGTCATCAAACACAACATAATTCTCAAAGAATTAGAAACATCTTCTTTAGTCATTTCATCATGAGGAAAGCTCCTAGTGCTAACTCATCCACCCAAGAACCACCCAAGAAACTTGCTCGAGTTATACACTAAGTTTCCTCAACCGAATCATCTCCGTTAAGTCCACAAATGCTAGGATTTCCCTACACCAACACAACCAATCAAACCAATTCCCAAGAGAATTATTCCCACAAAATATCATCACCAAACTCTACAATTCCTACTAAACCAAACACACCCTTTTCAACCCAATCAACATCATTGGTGCCTAGAGCAATATCATTTACCACCTCACAATCATCTCTACATTCCTACAACTTAGAGGACTTACCCCCTAGGCCATCTCATCCTCCACCATTACCGACATACTCTTCAATAGAGAAGATTGTACAAAACCAAGGTGTTGAATCAGCACTTACACCAATGTCAATTTCTCCATTTCCCTCTAATGGTCCATTTTGGATTATGAGGAGACATCAAAGTCAACCATCCGACCACATGGAAGTTGACACTTCCCTGCCTCCACCATCAACCCTTGTTGAGCCACCACTTAATGTGCCTCCACAAATTTCTCCTTCATTTGAGGATCGTCAACCCACTTCACTTGAACCTCCGCTTCAGGACACTCAACCTTTACTACCATCCTTTCAAAACCATGACAAGTATTGCTATTATTGTCAACATGTTGAGAAGTTGATACATGTTAGGATTTAAAAAATCCATTAGTTAAAGAGTCGGCCACCTCAAGTATATGTATTCGTTAGAAAGCTTGTAGTCGTAGTCATGTTATGTTAATAAGTAATTAGTTAAGTAACACCGTGGAGGACGGACGGGTCTTTACCCACCGATGCCCCGATCCACACCGTAGGAGGCGAGTCATGTAAGAAAACTATAAATACCTCTACCTCCCAAGGTAGAGGGTTGGAGCTCAATACCATTTTTATTTTGTTTCACATAGTTCCCAACTCTCTTCCCTTTCTCTCTAGAACTTCTCTCTAAAACTTGTATACACCCTATATGTTATTGGTTTGATGTGTTTGTGAAACCTATAAGTTACAATTGGTAACAAGAGCCATGGTTTGATCACCATCTTTCATGCTCTTTGTTTTGGTGAATTTCATAAGGTTTTGGGTTATAAGTGTTTAGGAGAGTTTGAATCATTTGGTCAATTTCTAGTGTTAAAGTTTGAATTTTGATTGTACTTTGTGTTTAGGATCATCATATGTGTTTAGGTTTTGAATTGGAAGGCTTGAATCATTGTGGTTGGATTGTTTTTGATTGATAAAGTGGTTGTTTTTAAATATTGTACGGGCTTAGTTGAGCCATGGTGTAATATTTCTAGGAAGCGAGTTGTTTTGTTATTGGAAGCGAGTTGGTTTATGCGACTTGGCTATTGCTTAGTTGATTCTTTAAGTGACTTGAGTTCTAAAGCGACTTGGCTATTAAGCGAGTTGTATTGGCAAATGAGTTGGTTTATGCGACTTGGTTGTTAAGCGATTTGTCTCAGATGCGACTTGGCTATTTAGCGAGTTGACTCTTTATGCGACTGGGTTTTAAGCGAGTTGTTTTTTTGCCGACTTGAGTTTTAAGCGACTTGTCTTTTAAGCGAGTCGACTGCTTAGCGAGTTGATACCAAAGCGAGTCGACCGCTTAGCTACTTGTCTATCGAGACTTGTCACTTCTTCGTGCTACATTTTTACGGTTGTTCTTTGGTTTAGTAAAATCTCTAAAGAATCAATTTCCGCTTAATCAAAGAATAGTAAAACTCGTGAGAACTTGTAATCATGTCTAACAACGCATCTACTATCATTTCATCAGAGTGAGGACGCTCACATCCGGATCGATACTCGCCCACCCATGCTCGATGTAACCGATTATGACTCATGGGCTCAACGAATTAGGTTGTATTGCTTAGGAAAGGAAAATGGGTTAACATTCTCAAATCAATTGATGAAGGACCTTATCGATTGAGACTACAAGAGACACACTTGAAACTCACGTGGATGGTACAGTTGATCTTAGGATTGGATGCACCAAAGACGATGATGAGCTCAAGGATAAGGAGAAAAGAGATATGATGTTGATATCGTGGCTTCAAACATTATACTTGTGGTCTTCCAAAAGACATCTACAAGTTAATCAATCACAACACCGAAGCCAAGGCGGTTTGGGACAATGTCAAGATGCTTCTCTCCGGTTCTAAATTAACTAAAGAAGACAGAGAATCTCAATCGACGATGACTTTGAGCACTTTAAGATGAAACCAGGGAAAGTGTCAATGAATACTATGTGAGGTTCCACAAGCTTGTGAATGACATAAGGAATATCAAATGACTATGCCAAATATTCACTAAATTCAAAGTTTAGAACAACATGAATCCCGAATGGCACAAATTTGTCACTTCACCAAGTTAACTAAGGGTTCGAGGAACACTAACTATGAGCAATTTTATGCATTCCTCGCTCGTAATGAGAAACATGCTATGTTTGAACGAATGATTCTTGAACAGCTCAAATCTAAACAGGAGAAGCAAGTTCACAAATGATTCAATGCTTTTACACCAATGTAGGGATTACTACCAAAGCTTCACAAGTCATACCCATCGAAAATGGTAATCACAAACTCATTCCCGATCCAAGGTTCAAGCAACCGATGCGTATGCGCCATGGAACATTTCATCAATCAACTAGCTCTTATGGTTAAGCAAAACTTAAACCTCACTCCACACACCAGCAGTCTACACACTAACAATGAAATCAGAACTGCATCCAATTTACACAATCATGCTCTTGTCAGAGATGGAAAGATTATGGTGCAACCAGTTCAAGGAAGGCAGTATGTACAAGGAAAAGTTGGAGTAGGTGGAGGTTATGTGGCTAATCAAAATCGTGGAAGGAATACAAATCAAGGACAAGTAAAGCCAATCAAGTGCTACAACTGTGGTAGTGATGGACACATTGCAAGGAACCGACATCTCCAAAACGCCTCAAAATGCGAGTACTTGTGGACAAAATGATGCCGTGCAAGCTCAGACAATGGAGCGTTTTCGATGAAGAAGAGTTGTTGTTTCTTGTGGATGGAAATGCCAAAACCTATGATGTCATGTGGATGAGCACCAATTCAGAAATAGATCACAATCATCAAAATGCCTTTCAAGTTGTCGACTATGATGCATTTGACTGATGTCGATGATGAACCCATCGCCTGCATAATCTTCATGGCTAGCATTTCTCCAATGGTCTCTCCAAAGGTCCCATCACCACAACAGCCGGTCCATCCAAATATTCAATCATTTCGTAGGTATTAAAACTATACGATGGAGTTGATGAGCAAAGATACATTATGAAGTACAATCTCATGAAACTTATGAATCGATATAGATAATGCGGGTAATAGTAATATTGTCCCATATGATCAATATGTGATCCAAAGTGAAAGTGAGATTGTACCAAGTGATGCATCTTCCGCGGTCAATGATGACTATGTTTATGATGAATACACTACACGCCTCGATGATTCTCGTTATCTCCGAACCGAATGCCTATAAAGAACAAGTTGCTATTTATGAACAACGCTAAGTTTGAGTTAACTACCCGTGAGCGTGAGTTGGATAACCAAATGCGCATAATTATTAGAAAAGTAATTTTAGAGAAGAAGTGTTAAAATAAGAGTTAAACTCCTTACAAGAAAAGCTTTAAAACCTAAGCAAAACAAGAACTCCAAGATAATGTTAAAGTGCTTAAACAAGAATTTAATGCTAAGGAATCAAAACTTTGAATGACTTTTCTAATCTAAGAACTTTGAAAACAAGCTTGAAAATAAGTTGTACGCTCAAGGAATACCCTTCGATCGCTTCACATGGTCACTAAGCATAGAGTTTTGAGTGATAAGCATAGTGTTCCCATTGTAGAGAAACCCAACCCCGAGTATGGTAAGATAGCAAAAGCTCAAAATGTAATCTATGATGGCGATGAGATTCTTAAACCTAGACAGTAAACCTAGTTGTGTTGAGTGCATCGAGGAAGATATTCAACCGAAGATGCCTCTAGGAAGAAAATGGATAAGAAGCTAGATGATCTTGAGTGTAAAAGCAAAACATAACGGTCAAACCCCATGATTACACAAAAGAAAATTGGATCTCCCCGAATGTGTTTAAGCCTCGACTCAATTAACCCCGTAACAAATTTTTGGAAGAAAGACATGGATAAGCAAAAGCAAACGTATTTGTTGAAACAAACACCCCTTAGGAAAGTGCTTCGCAGCCACTGTGTATCCTCCTAATAAACCAATGCATTTAGTTCCTAGAACTATTTCCGCTAATAGCAAGACCTTAATCAACCTGTATGTAGTTTACCAACTATTTGTTGATTTTGAGAAAACGTAAAAGAGAATCACACCCACCGGGATAATCAAGGGAAAGGGTTTTGAGCAAACTAAAGAATGCTATTTAATCGAGGTCATGCCTTTCTTTAAACAATTAAAAGGTCAATTTGAGAGTCTTCAAAAGGGATAAACATCATATTAAAGAAATGGAAAAGGAATTTGATGCAACGATAGTTGAGGTCAACAATTATGAACGGAACTCAAATATAATGAAATTGAAAGGAGGAATGTGATATCTTAAATGAGAACTTAGTATTAAGTTGTGTGGCTCAAGATGTGTTTTATATCGTTACTAAGCATTCTATTATCGCTTCTCAATTTCATGAATTAACTGTTGCTTTGAAAGTTTCCCATGATCGTGTCATTGAGCTTGAAAACAAAAACTCGTAACTAAATGAGAAATTGATCGTGATGATCACGATAATTTGTAAAACACTTTTCTAAGCTAGAAGTTGAACATTTTAATTTGCAACTAAAATATCAAAATCTCAAAGAAAATGTCAAAACCTCAAACATCAAGACATCCTCAAATGTTACTTTTTGAAATAAACAAATGTGACGAACGTATTCAAGCTCACTGTAACACGATCAGAAAGTTGAAAGCCCAAATTTCACAATTAAAGGGTGAAAAGAGCAATGTGACTGGTTCCCAAATGCCTCCTCCTTTAGATTCTCAGTGTTCTCAAACTTTTCATCTTCAAAACTTGGTTAATGTTTTACAAAACGAAAATGAGAGTTTTCTAGAAGAAAATGAAAAAGTTAAACGACACTTTAAAGAGTTATATGATTCAATGAAAGTCACTCGTGACAAGAACAACGAAAAAATAACGCCTTTACAAAAGGAAATTGAGAATCGAGGAGTCGTAAAAGGGAAAATGCCACTTGTCTTTAATGAGAATGTTGCATCAAAGTCATCGCAGACTCTAAATATATCAGGATCATAAATACATTCCTCCTCATCTTAGAAATAACGAACTTGTGTTTAATAACTATTTCGCCACCTTAAGGATAGTCTAGAATGTCTTCGTGAGATTGTAGAAGAGGATTTCATAAATAAGCCACTTGATAGTGAAATTAGGTTTCTTGCATTCAGCCAAACGATCTCAAGAGTCGTTAGAATTTTAAGAGCAACATGTCCTAAATCCTTATGTGAGAAAGATAAAGTCGTGATGCCTTGTTCTATGCCTAGTGCTAAGTATGCAACCCATTCTATGCCCAAGGGTAAGAAAGTGAACTCTAAAGTGCCTTCAAGTAGTTCGATCCTCCACTTCTAGTTCAGAATGCAAATGTAGCCCAACCAACTAATGTTCCCATAATTCCCCACAGAGTAATCAGTGACACAAAAGCAAGCGGTCAAAGCCTCCGTGCAATACAAAGCAAGATAGGACCTCGCAAGCTAAGAGTGTGCAATGGAAGAGAGTAGAAGACCACCCTAGGAACATTAAGTTTGAGTTGAATAAACGAATCGTGTTGATTCTAGTATTAGCTATAAGCATCGTAATTAATTCAAATTCGCTACTATCCGCAAAACATGTAATGATGATTGCTTGATTTGCATACTAATCATGAGTGTGGTGTGACCGATTTGATTAATGATGTTAAATACCCGCTAAAACCGTAATGCCAAAAATCGAGCTAAGAAGGCTAGAAAGCAATGGCGGAAGAAGATTAGAAAACATTGGAAACCCACAGAAGAAAATTTAGTAATGTAGGTTATCGCGATACCCACGACACAAATTTAGTCTTAACGACAGCCCTAAATTATCTAGATCAATGCCCATTAGGAAATGGATGCCTACCGTAGAACTATTCCTTTAAGAAGTGAACATACTTTGAATAGGTCTAATGCATACACTAGCACTACATCAATCCTCGATGATTCCATTGTTTCTACTTCGATGTGGTTGTTCCAATCATCACTAACCAAATGGAACCCATTCTTGCATGGGGATCCCAATTATCCGCTTATCCATTTTTGTCTGTGTTCAACCGCAGATCGCTCAAATCGCTCGTGGTACCGGACTCAGCCGCTCCAAGCATATGACCGAGACCGCCTCGCTCATGAACTTCGTGAGTAAATTTATCGGACCGTTAGATTCGGAATGATCATATTGGTGCAATCATGGGATATGGAGATTATGTTGTTGGTGATAGTGTAATCTGTGGTATATTATGTTGAAGGTCTTGGTCATAACTTGCTCTCTCGTTGGTCAAATCGTGATTCCGATCTAGAGGTGGCTTTTAGAAAACATACTTGCTTCGTTAGAGAACTTGATGGTGTGGAACTTTAAGAGGAACACGTGGTTCAAACCTATACACCATCTCTATCAAGATATGATGAAGTGTTCTCCAATTTGCTTATTGTCAAAGGCTTCAAAATAAAGTCATGGTTATGGCATCGCTGCCTCAATCACTTGAACTTCGCACCATAAATGATCTTTCCGTAAAGGACTTAGTAAGACTTACCTAGACTAAAGTATGAAAAGGATCATCTTTGTTCAAAGATGCCAATTGGGAAAAAGCAAGAAGTATGCCCACAAACCCAAACCTACAAACTCGCTATGGAAGTTCTTCATACCGCTCACATGGATTTATGGACCCATGAGAGTGCAGACTATTAACGGAAGAAATATGTGCTAGTTGTGGTTGATGATTACTCGATTTACTCCGGTTAAGTTTTTGAGGACAAAGGATGAAACCCGATGTCATCATTAAACTTATCAAACAATGCAGTTCGACTTAACAAGATTGTTAGAATCATCCTAATGCATAATGGAACCGAGTTTGTCAATAAAGAACTTAGTGAGTTTTATGAAAGTGTTGGAATCACCATCAAAGAAGTGTTCCACGAACTCCTCAATGTAACGGTGTAATTGAAAGACAAATCAAACTCTTGTGGAAGCCGCAAGAACAATGCCGATTTACTCAAAGGTTCCAACGCTTCTCCTGGTCAAGCCATTGCCACCGCATGCTACACTCAAAATCGATCCTTAATTCACACAACTCATGGAAAACTCCATATGAACTTGATGCGTTTTACTTACTGTGTCTTAATATTTATAGTGTCTCGCTATACCTATGGTCTACCCTAGTGCACTAACGGGCAAAGAAAATTGGTCGTGTAGTGTAGTAAATGGTAAAGCCGAGGTCGCCCCAAGAGCTATGTGTGTTGGATTATTACTAAGTCTAATTGTCACGTAATAATAATGGTTTCGATAGGATTTAATTAATTAAACTACTAATGCGTAATAAAATAAAAGCGTATAAATGGATAAAGGGAAATCAATAGAGGAATAGTGGTGTTAACCTAGTCAATCCTCCTAGCTAGTTATGTCTACGCTACCTACTTCCAATTACTTGTGGGGTCAAATTCAAGAGGACAACATTTGGTCAATTCACCCTAACCTATCAAAGAAAGATGCCACCACAGGAGAAATCAGCGCACCACCATAAGTCCTGTTGTTCCCGGTCCCTAAGCTAAGTCATTAAGTACCGCTACATGCTAGATTCAAAATAGTGAGTGCCTCGACCATTAGAACTTAGACACTACACCCCCAATTCTTAAGTTCATCAAACGATAGTGATCACTGGTCAAATCGCACAAGTAGAAAGTGGTCATCGCTTGGTCATATCTTACCCTTCCTGCCTCAAATCCGCTCACCTAGGGTCATTGGTCATATCTCCTAGGCAATTGGCCTCACCGCCATTCAAAACTACCAACCAAGGGTAACTACCAATGAACTATGCATGCATACACTTAGAAATAATTGTACGGAAGTAAAGGTAAACGCAAACAAAATAATTATGAATTATAACTAGGCTAGCACCAAAGGGTGCTTAGCCGATCATATTAATCATGCAAATCAATTCAATATTCAAAGGTACGAAATACATGAATTGAAAGTAAAGAAATATAAAACGCTAAAGCTTATCGTAATGGAGTGATTCTCCTCGAAACAACCCGATGCTCCCTTAGACCCGCCTTTGAGCTTTTACCACGCTCTCGAGTGTTGTGTGTGGAATGGGATGATTAGAAATGTCAGAATTGCGGGTATTTATAGGCTGTGTCCGGTTACTACAGAACTAAAATAGAAGTTACGCCAGAACCTTCTATTTCTTCGTAAATGCACTAGATCTCGCTAGTTACGCTAACCCTATTAGTGGTTACGCCGTAGTCTTCAATAAACTCGTTACGCCGTAAGTGATGCAAGAGTTACGCGTAAGTATCGTGGAACCTCTTTTGACCTAATGGAGTTACGTCAGAACCTTTGGGAAGAGTTACGCCGTAACCTCTGATAAGTTGGTATTCGTGGTCACGCAATAGTTACGCGAATGTGAGAGAGGAGTTACCGTAACTTTTTCAAAATAGGCATACCGTGATAAATCTTTAGTTATGTTTCCATTTCCGCCTCTTTAGCTCCAATGCTCGAATTTACCCGAAAGTGGAAAACAATGGAAAACAAGCGAATCCATATAAATGATATAAATAACGAGCATTATTGGGGAAATTGACACTTAATATTCGTGACTATTTGATGTTATCGTAACTTGTCCACAATTGAAAACCCGATCTATCATTCCTTCGTGTGTTTGGTGCGTTGTGTTATCCAACTAATGAGGGTCAAGATTTAGGTAAACTAAAAGCTAAAGTGGACATTAGAGTATTTGTAGGATATGCACCAAGCGTAAAAGGATTCTCAGATTCACAACAAAAGAATCCGAAATATCATGGAAACAATTCACGCTACGCTCGATGAGTCGACCGGTCAAATGGCTCCAAGACAATCAAGTTCGACCCGCATCACAACCTTCATCAAGTAGTCCCATTAGTTCTTCTCTTGTACAAAATCCTCACCAAGAACTCCATATGTACCACCTTCAAGACGACTTGAAGAAATTGTTTGATCCAATGTTTGATGAACACTATGAGCAAATTGCTAATGATCACCAAATCCATCAATGAGGTCGCCCTATCCCTCGCCAATGTAGATAACCCTTCGCCTATGTCATTGAGTCAAGAAGCGGTCACCGATCACTGTCTCATCATCAAATCCTCAATCATCGAGTGTACATCATGGAATTGTATCCGCACCTATGATGGAGATAAACCCTTTGCTACTCCCCAAGATGCTCCCTTTGCTACTCCCGGTTGCTCCTTTGAGAACATATTTGCTCCCGAACCATCATCGAACCATCTTCATCGTGAGAAAACGACTCACACGCCGCCTCAACAACAACCACATGAACACCTTAGAAAATGGACACATGACCATCCATTGGACAACATCATTGAAACCCTCTTCCAAAGATCCACTGTAAACAACTTGCAACCGATGCCTTATGGTGCTTCTTCAACTCCATACTATCCAAGGTCGAACCAAAAGACGTTAAACCGCAATGAATGAAGACAACGGTTCAATGCCATGCAAGAAGAAATTCATGCTCGATCGACTAGATGTATGTGAATTAGTACCGCCTCCCGATCGTGCTATGATCATTGCTCTAAAGTGGATCTTCAAAGTAAAACTTGATGAGCATGGTGATGTATTAAAGAACAAGGCTTGATTGGTTGCAAAATGATACCACAAGAGGAGGCTATTGGCATTGAAGAGTCATTTGCTCCAGCTTGCACGACGAGGCAATCGTAATCTTCCCGGATAATGCCGCAAGTAAGAATATGGTAGTTCATCGATGGATGTAAAGACGGCTTTTCTTAACGGAGATCTTAAAGAAGTCGATACGCCACCAACCTGAAGGTTTTGTGAATCAAGAGCATCCTACTCATGTCCATCGCTTGAAGAAGGCTTTTATGGTGTGAAGCAAGCTCCAAGGGCATGTTATGATACGCTATCAAAGTTTCTTCTATCTACCGGATTCAAAGAAAGGAGCGCTTGATCCGACATTGTTCACCGTAAAGTCGCAAACATTTAATTCACGCTCAAATCTATGTTGATGATATTATTTTGCCTCGATCGACCCCAATGAATGTGACTGCTTTTCTAAGGAGATGGGCTCCAAATTTCAAATGTCAATGATGGGACAAATGTCATTTTTCTTGGGATTACAAATTTCACAAAGTCCCGAGGCATTTTTATCAATCAATCTAAATATGCAAATGAAATTTTAAAGAAATTTGGATTTGACACTTGTGACACCGCTGACACTCCCATGGTGGAGCGCATCAAACCGATGAGGACCACTGTGGATCATGGTAGATCAAACGAAATATCGAATTATGATTGATCCTCGATGTACCTCACACCAAGAGACTGATATTCTGCTCGCTATATGCATGTGTGCTAGATACCGTGCTAAGCCTACCAAAAGCACCTTGAAGCGGTTAAACGGGTCTTTCGGTATTCCAAGGAACCATCAACATGGGACTTTGGTACCAAGGACACCGGTATGTCACTAACAACCTATGCGATGCCGACCATGCAGATGTCAAGATACACGTCAAGCACGCCCGAGGTGCTCGCTTTTTGGTGATAAGCTTGTGAGCTGGTCTTTAAAGAAACAAATGAGTACTTCTATATCATCTACAGAGGCTGAATACATAGCCATGTCATCTTGTTGTGCTCAAATTGTTAGGTTCCCATATTCATAACATAAGCATCAATAGAAGAAATAGAGAAGAGATAGATCGGATGAACAATCACACACACACACGTATAAGATAAATGAAGAGTTATGCGTAGGAGTGAAAGAGTGAATTGAACAACCAACCATCTAAGGATGGTTTACAAGAGTATTTATAGGAGGGAACTAGGGCAACACTCTAAGTTCCCATCCTTTTACTTATTGGGCTTGGCCTAGGCTTATGGGCTTTCTACATAAGCCTAGCCTTGATTACTAACATAAAAGCCATATTAAGCTAACTATTACATATGAATCACTAACACTTGAATTAAGGTTTAGGAGTGATTCCAACAATCTCCCCCTAAGTGTTAGTGATGAATGAAAGAGTGATAAACGTTGTTGGTGCCGATGTAATAGTAGCTTTGACGCCTTCCGACATTCTTCTTCTTGTGAGAAGAAGTGTCTTGATTCGAACAATCTCCCAAAGGTAGAGAAATTGTTTCCTTTGAAGTATTCTCGCTTGACGCCATCATTTTCTTTGTTATTTTGTTCTTTGTGTTGAAAGTGATAGTATGTTGTAGTAATCAGATCAGTCCGCTCACGCTCCGGTGTCTCCACGCCTTTCTCCAACATGCTCACACACCTTTGATGTTGGATTTCAAGATCGATGTAGTTCTCTTAGTCTTTAAACTTTGTAGATTCTTTGATTGAAGAAGAATCATTCGACGATGTGTTGTCTTTTGGGAGAACTTCAATTAGTGTTGTTGTTGGTGTGAACATGTGGAGAATCAACACGATCTCTTTCTCCCATGAGCATCCATAAGAAGAAAACATAAAATGTGGGTTAGAAAGAATCTAGCGCCATAAGTTTGAACTTCGAGAGAGTTAACAACATAGTGTGAAAACTCAACTCTAATTTCACTAAGGTCGTTCTCGAACCGAGTCCCACAAGTGAGATAACGCGATGTATGTATACACCTACGGTTCGATGAGTCACCGAGGTACACCAAGCATCACCCCACGATCAGACCGCTTGAGACCACTAAGCGTAATCCACGGGAGTTACCGAAGTGACCGCCGTGGTCGCTTGATGTCGACTCGGCAGAGTTTCCATTCAATCACCGAGGATCACAAATGTGAACCCTCATAAATGTTCTCGATGATTGCTAAGATCCTGTAGGACTCGATAACGATCACTTAAGGCCCTTATTGTTGAACGACAAGTGATGAAATGTCAAGTGTACCTAAGAGATCTTTGATGAATCTCGTGGCTCTAGACTCAATAGTGCTTTGGTTTTCCCGAGCGGAGACTAGGAGAGAGTCTCCTTCTTCAATACCACTATCTCTAAGAGAAAGCCGATAGTTTACGTAGGGTTCCCCGTGAGAATGAAACAAGCTTTTTTGGGAGAAACTTGAGTGGCTAAGAAGGTTTAGTGCATGCGCCATCGGGTCCATGACGACTTTTATCTTCAATATCGGTGTCATCAAGTGACAACCAAGAGTATATGAATTACACCTTGTCCGCCTCTAAGTTGAATAATTGAGGGCTATTTCTTTTCACCATTTTCTTTACATTTCTTTTAATTCTTCAACTCCTTCTTTCTACAATTCTCATTTTCTCCTTTTTATAATCATACCTAAGGACTTCTAAATTCTAACTATTTGTGGTGTCCTTGGTAGATCCTCCGGCTCAAGTGATCATAGACGATTATTCCTAACCTTAATCACCTTATAACTCCATTGCCATTAAACCATTTTCATGAAAATATCTCAAGTGTTTGTAAATGAAAACATGTTTGAACACTTCAAGAGTTTTGATTTTCGAAATACCCTCCACATGTGCTTGAGAATTTTGACGAAATCGCAATGCGAGGGAAGAGCGACACTTTGAATTGATCAACTCAAGATAGACAATTCCTTGTGAGACACGATTACGCTGCATAGTTAAAGAGTTACATTGTCGCCTTTTAGATGACAACTAGCTCTAATAACTACCTTGAAGATGTGGACAACCCCGAAGGTTGTCAAACCCACAAAGTTCATGTCTATCAAGAGCTTCTCGAATAGGTACAATTTACTTGGATAAGTCTTGAAGAAAAATCTTTTCAATGTATGACTGTTCAGTTCCCGTCAATTCAAGGGTTGAAGTCTTTTCTCACGAGGATTCAATAGCGATTAACAACATATATCTTATCACACAATTTTTCTCCCCCTAAAAAATGGCATATAAATGTTATTTTTGATGAAATTTTGATATCAAATATGCCCATTTTGAGTTTTATGGGAAGATTACCACAAAGAACGATTTGTGAACAAAGTTTTAATCAAATACTCCCCCTCAACAAGTGATATAAGCTGTTGAGGTTTTGAAAAACATAAGGGGAAGTACTTGTTCTTTTGAGCAAAACCTTTGAAAAGTGAAACGTTTGATAAGTTTTACTCAAAAGTAAGAAGCTTTCGCTCCTTTTATAGGATTGTGACATTGAAGCGTACCACATGGTCCTTTAATTGTACACTGTTATGTGTACACAAGCCATTGTCATTATAAAATCACACATCTAAATCAATATTGAAAATGAAACAAGTTTAATGGGTACCGTGTAGTCCATCAATCTTTCCAAGAATGCTAATGTATGCTGATAGCCGTGAGAGTAATCCTCGATTCACCACCTACGAAGCTCTCCGTAGTTCGAATCGTCCCTTCAGATAACCTTTCATCGATCCGAGTGATGATCCTCTTAACATCCCATCTTTCCCGAGAATTCCAACGCTTGGTGATCCAATATCTTCATGTATCGCCTTCAACCTATAAGCAAGCCGCCCCCGACCTTCTTCAGCAGTGATCCCCAAACTTATGAAGATCTCTACACGCCATCAAGCTATGCTTGTAGTTCATCGCGTAAACTACTCCAAACGGTTTGTCGATGAGAGTGTATGTGGAAGATTGTTGATGTTAGGAATTTCTAGTCGGGTCCGTGAAGTTAACACGTGTCCGATATGATTCAACAAAGAAGTTGTAGATCTTCTACACGCCTCGGATCACTATGCTTCCGATGAAGATGAGCAAGGACTTGATGTATTCACGCTGAATTTCAATGAGAATTGTCTCATTCTTCTAAGATATAACTTTTCACATGCACATCAAACCATAACACAAAGTAGCATATAGATGGAATTCTAGAGAGAGAAAGTTAGAGGTTTAGGGAACTTAGTGAGAGAAAGTGAAAGATATTATTATGAGTTCCAACTCTCTACCTTGGAAGGTAGAGTATTTATAGTCTTACATAACTCGCCACACTTTCATACTCGGTGTGGATCGTGCATACAGCTTTGATGAGGTAAAGACCCGTCTGCACATCCTCCACGGTGTTACTTAACTAAATTACTACTTAACTTAAAAGAACTACGACTACGAGTTTAACGATTACATATACTGAGGTGACCGACTTTAATACCGGAATTTCTAATTCCTAACAATCTCCCTATGGAGGTCACCTCAATCATGTACCAAAATTACATTGAATACAAATAGATATTACATTAACAATTGATCTTGCATTCTTGATGTAGTCCTTTGCTCCTAAGCTCGTAGTCATTGATTCTTCACATTGCATGTTTGGTTATTCCAAGTGGAGGTCTTTACCGATCCACGTGATGATAAGTTTGAGCCATCTTTGAGATCATCACCATCAACAATCTCGACACATCCTTTGTGGTGTTGGTATTTTGTGATGTTGTGACTTTGGGACCGACATGCTCACATTCTCGATCATGATATCTTCTCATCGAGTAGCGGAAGCTTTAGTTGATTCATGATATTGGCGCAGCAGCAGAAAGCGTAAGCATGGAGTGAAAATATCGAGTCATTGATGCACTAATCATGATTTCTTTTGAGATGAATGTGTTAAGTGAGCATGCGGCTATGGATTGACCGCTTCATTCGATCACCGCAAACGCCGGGTGTACCGCATACAACAGCTAGTTAATAAATCGCACGAAAGTGTCTTTGATCACTTTCGCTGAATTGAGGTACACGCCCACGGTTCCTCGCTGATCAAGACAAGTACCGCCTCGTGATCGTATAATTCAAGAATTTCCTTGATGTGGTTTCGAAATGTTCTAGTCGTTCTCAAACCGAACATCTCAAAGAAGACAACACGGAGTGAGTGAACCAAATAATTTTAAGTCCACCGATTGATGAAAAGAGATTTGAAAACAATCGTATTGCTCAATAGAAATTGTTTTTGCAATACAACGAAGGTTTTATTGAAAATCAATTATCAATCATAAAACACCTTTTGGTTTGAAAAATGAGTACACGGTCGATGTGCTAAAGAAAAGAGTTTTAAGCACAAAGACCGTTTTTCAAAGGTATCCGTCAATCCATAACTCGAACTGTGATTGATTCAAGAGATTGAATCGCCCCATTGTTTCTCGTTTCGCTTGTCACATGGTTGATCTATATAATAGATCTCACATGCCACCTACCAGAGCTTGTTTGATGTTGGCTCCGTAAGGCTTTCCATCTTCATTGTGAATATGTAAACACATCACTCGATGTTCCGCAATACCACAAGGATAATGCGAGGACTCAAGATATAATCTCTCTTCCACATTGTGTGAAACAGAGAGTCTTCATTGAAAGTGTCCTAATGAGATTTATTGATGATCTCGTGGCTCTAGACTCAATTTGTGCATATTTGGATCCTATGTCGAGACTAGGAGAGGGTCTCCTTCTTCAATATCAACCATCTCTAAGAGAAAGTCGATAGATAATGTCGGTTCTCGTGAGAATGAAACAAGCCCTTTAAGAGGAACTTGAGTGGTTTGGAAAGTTGAAGTGCAAGCAAGGCCACCGGGTCCATGACGCCTTGTCTTCAATACCGATGTTACCATCAAGAGTATATGAAGTGAACCCGTTTCGCCTCTAAGGTTGAATAAATGGAGGGCTATTTGTTTTCACCCTTTTCTCATTCAATTCTTTTTAATTCTTCAACCCTTCAAGGCTTACCGAGACTTCATAGCTAGAACCTTGTTGGGTTTATTCCAAGACTAGCTCGCCTTAGTCCGCACTCTTCCCATATCTCATTTTTCTCCTTTATCATCATACCTAAGGACTTCTACACTAACTAGTGGATTGTCCTCGGTAGATCCCTCCTGCTCGGGCGGATCATGGGAACACATACCTAACCTTATCATCCTTATATCACCGCATATAAAGTAAAGTTGGTCGGTCTATTTGGTATTGTTCATCCGCCATTGGATCCAATTGAAAACCATTTGAAAATCAATTCGATACTTGTGATATATTATCAAAGCATTTTGTACCGAATTGTTTTTGATATTTTAGAACGAGAACTCCCTCAACATGTGCATCAAGTATTTGAAAATGTTTTGCACACGGAGGCAAGAGAAAGAATTAACTTCTTTGATTACCATTTTCTAAAGATATCAACATCACTTCCCACATCAAATCAAGTGGATATAGCATTTCCGGAAGGATGAGGTTTCCATAATTTGCTCCCCTCAATATGTGCCTCGAGGTTTGAAAAGAGTTTTGCACATACTAGAGGGAACCCGCACATTGGGATGAATGATCACATTTCAAATCAAAGGTTTAAGATAGATGCCCCTCAACATGTGCATGAAAATTTGAAATCGTTTGTCACATGCGGAAGGATAGATGTACATCCTTATGAAACCATTTACCTAATTATCGCTTTAAATCCAATTTAAATCACACATTCTCCCCGATCACAATTATCAAAACATTTGAGATTTGTGATCTCGTATAGATTTAAATTGATTTTGAAAGCTTTTAAGGAGAATTGTGACTTGATTGTGAAAGTGTTTGAACCGATAAGGATCGGATTTTAAGACTTTAAACTCCATTGATAAAACATGCATGTATATCTTTTGAAAACAATTTAATGCCAAATAACTTTTAATTTAATTGAAATCATTCTCCCTCAATCAATGACATAGGTTGTTGATTGAGAGATAGAGATTTTGACAAATAAGTCCCGATGATTATCAAAAATAGAGATCGAGTTATTTTTCAAAGCATTTAGTTTTCAAGAGATAAATGTTTATAGAATCGAGCATGGAATTTGAAAACATGTTAAAACATGGCTCGTTTTTTCTTTTAAAACCGGTTATTGCTCAAAATGACAATAAACCATTTTTTCTTTCTCTCCAAAAAATTTTTTTTTTTTTTTTTTTTTTTTTTTTTTTTTTTTATAAAATTCGAACAACATCTAAAGTCCCGTGTCATTCTTTGAATGACAACACAAAGACCGTAG